>PVHX01002708.1:0-160624 GCA_004024805.1 Geosciurus inauris
GCTTTAGGAAACCAAGAGATTGCTTCCAGCCTGCAAGTGGGTGTGGGTGACAAATCAGGAAAGGGGATTGAGATTAAAATAGAAGACTTCAGCCTGGATTGTTGATGATACTCAGTATGGACTATATTTGTCTCTCCTTTTCCTTTCTCCCCATCTTTGGGCTTAATTTACCAGTAGTGCCCAGGGCTGTTCAATGTGCCTGCAATTAAACCAAGGAGATAGGACCACATTAAAATGGAGGGGAGGGGCATCATTTTTAGCACTGTATGCAAGGGTTAAAAATAAGTCAGTGATACCAGGAAGGCTAAGAGGTTACAGTGTGACTAAAGCAAAAACAATACATTCTAGTGCTACAATGCTAATTTCCAATCCACTCATCACTGCATAAGGAAATCTTCTGAAGCCAGGTAGAGCCTACAGAGCACAGGAGAAACACGGGGAAAGAGGTGGCAATTCCTCCTCACCACCCACATTTATTCTAAAAAACTGGAGTCTAGATGTATCATTTGTACAATTAAAGATTCTCTCAAATGTGATTCCATGACATTTAAACCAATTATTCCATACAACACAAATCCTGAGCTCACTGAAGTATCAGTCCCAAGTCAAGTAAGTAGCAAAAGAGCTAATCCCCTTCTCATGTTTCTGTTGTTTAGAATTAAAGGAGACTATATGTAAGCCCATTAGATACTCAAATTTAAGACATTACCCACGTGTATTGACTGGGAATGACTTGGTACAAAGGGGGAAAAGAAATGACTCAATTTACTAGAAAAACATTGAGTCAAATATAATTTACTTTTTTCAAACTATTAACACCAAGCAGGCAAAGCCAAAGTCTCTACTTTTCCAGCTGTTTACAACTGTATTGAAGATTCTTATGCCCTCTGCTGGTTATGCAGCATAACATAACCAGAAGTACGTGAACAATGTTCTCACTGATTTCATTTTAACTGGTTTACATCAGAAATGCATCTCATAAACAATGGGCCTATTGGGGTTTTTTTAGTGGAAAATAAAAAGCCAGCTGCAGTGGTGCACACCTGTAATCCCAGTGACTCAAGAGACTGAAGCAAAAGGATTCCAAGTTGGAAGCCAGCCTCAGCATCCTGGCAAGACCCTGTGTCAGACTATGACATCAAGAGCTGGGGTTGTGGGCTGTGGCTGTGGCTCAGTGGTAGAGCGCTTGCCTAGCATGCGTGAGGAACTGGGTTCGATCCTCAGCACCACATATAAATAATAAATGAATGAAATAAAGATCCATCAACAACTAAAATAAAAAAATTAAAAAAAAATTAAAAAAAAAAAAAACCAGAGCTGGGGTTGTGGCTCAGTGATAAGAGTGCTTGCCTAGCTAGCTCATGTGAAGCACTGGGTTCAATCTCCAGCACCACATAAAAATAAAGGTACTGTGTCCATCTACAACTTTAGAAGAATTTAAAAAAAGAAAAAAAAATTAAATAAAGGGGACTGGGAAGGCTCAGTGCCTCCTGGGTCCAATCTAATATTTTGTGTGTGTGTGTGTGTGTGTGTGTGTGTGTGTGTGAGTGAAGCCACACACACTTGGCTTCACATAGGCAAAAACAAAAAACTTCAAAGCATAGAAGGGGTAGGTATATTAAAACGATACAAAGGAACAGTTTATCCAAACTCCCATAAAGACACTATTTTTTGGTGGTGGTGGTGGGGGGGGAACTAGGGAGTAAACCCAGGGGGACTTCACCACTGAGCTACATACATCCCCCCCAGTCCTTTCCCTTTTCTGGGACAGGATCTCAGTAAGTTGCTGAGGCTGGCCTTCAACTTGGCAATCCTCCCACTTTACAAGGTGTGCGCCACCACCCCCAGCCATAATGATTTGAGATGCCAAACCTATTAAATAATTTTACTCACTTTTTCTATACTTGCTTGCATTTTTGCTTTTATGTCTTCTACAGAACTAGGTCCTTTCGGCGTTTTGGGAGTTTTTTCCTGTTTTTTGAAGGATTCTTGACCCTGTGGAAAAAGTCAAATTTCAAAAGGTCATAGAAGTATAGTGCTATATTAAAACCCACTTTCTGGATTTCCTTATTCTTATACTCCTTATAAAACCAAGCCTACACCAGAACTGCTATTTAAGTACATGCCATACACTTGTTTTGAAGTCATTCCTTTAAGCCATAAATACCTTATGGTGGTATTAAATAGAAACATTCAACTAATAAGAGGGTTTCCAAGAATGAAGCAAGGTGCAGTCCACGCACCCTGATACCTAGAGCCCACCCCAGGTGACTCCATAGGCACAGCACAAGTGCTGGGGTTCTTTTAAACTCTATTAGATTCTAACATGCAGCCAGGGTTGAGAATCTCTGCTCCAAGCTGATACATACATGTACACACATAGATGAATTACAGAAAATAGTATACATCATAACCATCTTCCCACTGGCTTTCTCCCCCACTGGAAAGTCAGCAGCCTTGCACCTTAGAGTATGTGTGTGTCCAGAACAATGAGCACATTCCAGCCCTTTATCACTGTTTTCTGAACACCTACCAATTCCCGACAGAGCAGGCTGTCTACAGTAGTTTCTGAGCTGTTTCCCCAACTACTTCACTGAAGCCTGCTTTTATGTATGTTGTCACTTTTTTGAAAATTGTTTATAATACCTTTATTTTACTTATTATTATGTGGCGCTGAGGATCGAATCCAGTGCTTTGCACATGGCTAGGCAAGCGCTCTACCACTGAGCCACAAGCCTGGCCCTAGTTACTTACTTTTGATCTTGGTGTTGATGGTTTTGAGTCTTTTCCATTCTGGTTTGATTTCTGTGCATTTTTGGCGGGAGTATCTCGTATAGACTGCAATTAGAAATTAATCAGTGTCACTTTCTTTACACAGCAGACAGGCCAGTACAAAGAAAATACCCCACACCATGCTAAAAAAAGTCGTTTAATGAAAAGTTACAAAGGGCTAACAAATTTTAGGCCACATGGGATTAAAACAAAACCAAAAAAACCATCCATTTCTCTATTAAAAGTTTAGAGTCAAACGTGTTGCACAGATTTATAATGCCAGCAACCTGAGAAGCAAGGCATGAGAATAGGAAACTTGAAGTCAACGTGGGAACCTAGTGAGACCCTGTGTTGAAATCAAGGGCTGGGGATGCACCTCTGATAATGCACAGGCCCAGGGTTCAATCCCAAGTATGGGGGGTGGGGAATTCAGTAAAGCCATAACTCCAAACCAATTTCAAGTATGACATCACCTCAAGCCAGTTTTCATTAGCTAAAAAACAAGTGAATAGCACTAAAGAAAGAAAAAAAAAATCGTGTTTTTTTTGGTATGAGATGCTTTTGATAATCTAGCATTGTATCTACTCACTTTCTTCACCGGAGCTTTTTCTTCAGTTTCCTCATCATCAAAATCATCATCATCATCACTACAAACAAAATAAGCCAAGACATTAAGAACTTTCAAAATCTTTGGGAAAACTGATATAAGAACTAAAAAATGCAAGATGTAAGATTTGAGAACCCAGTCATTCCAGTACTGTTCCTAATAGTCAAGAGGTGGAAGCATCCACAGCTGCTGAATAGGTCAAGAAAACACGTCTATACATGCAACAGAATGTTATTTAGTCTTTCAAAAAAATATGTCGCCACATGCTACAACAAGCCAACCACTGACGATATGTTAAGTAAAACAAACTGGTCAACAAAAAGATAATCACTGTTATTTTGAAGTGTAGTTGTGGTTCCTAAGGGATGGGAATTGCTGGCTTGTTCAATGGGTTTTGTGATAATGTTTGAATAAATCAGCAGACTTTAATATCCATCAAATGGCAACAGATTCCAACTATACAGACTTGAACACAAGTTCTAAGAACTCCAGTTGGCTTATTTTGTAAAAATTGATCCCAAAATTCATACAGAAACTACAGTGCTAAGTACCAAAAAAATATTGAAGAGGAAACCAAGCTCAAGGACTCTCATTTGGTGATTTCAAACAGTAGTTAAGCCTAGTAGTTAAGAACTAAAACCATACAAAAGTCAGGATAGATACATTTTCATTATCGTGGCTTTGGCCATGGTATCTTAGTTCTGACACCAAATCACAAAATGAACATTAGACTTTATGAAAATTAACTTTTTGTATCAGTTACCATTCAAGTATAAAGTCAACCCACAGAATGAGAAATTTTTTAAATGGCAGAGGATCAGAACAGACATTTCATCCAATACAAACAAATGGCCAATAAATACATGAAAAGATAGCCATCACTAGTCAGCACTGTGCAAGCCAGGCACAGTGGCACACACCTGTAATCCCAGCACTTTGGGAGGCTGAGACAGGAGAATTGAGTTCAAAGGAGTTCAAAGCCCGCCTCAGCAATGGCAAGGCGCTGTCTCTAAATAAAATACAATAGGGCTGGGGATGTGGGTCAGTGGTCAAGTACCCGTGAGTTCAATCCCCAGTACAACAAAGAAAAATCAAACCAAACCCATAGATACTTCACACCACGATGGTGACTACATGCAAAAATATGTCAAGTGTAAAAACAGAATGTAGACAAATTAGAAGCCCATACACTTGAAAACAGCTGAGCAATTTCAAGATGAACCTTGAATTAACAGGTCTAGCTCAGAAGTGTATTCTGATCCTCTGCCATTTAAAGTGTATACTCAAGAAAACAAAAAATGAGTCCACTAATATTCATGGCAGCCAAGTGTAACGACCTAAATGCTAATCCTGATGAATGTATAAAAACCAATGGACAGGGGTGGGATTCTGGCTCAGTGGTAGAGCACTTGCCTAGTGCGTGTGGCACGGGGTTCTATCCTCAGCACTACATATAAATAAATAAATAAAATAAAGGCCCATCAACAACTAAAATATATGTTTTAAAAAATAGATAAAGCCTATCCACACAACGTATTTATTCAGACAGAAAAGTTACAACTGATACATGCTCCACAGATCTAATGTCAAGGTCACAGACCCTGGAAAACATCATGACCCATTTGTGAAATATCCAGAATAGGCAAACCTGCCAATTTCATTAGTGGCTGAACAGAGCCGAGGAACTTGTGATGATTTGGTGGAAAGGGAGGAAAGGGAATCAAATCAATGAAGTCTACAGACATCTTCATTAATTTCAATAGTCAAGAGTGGAAGTGGTTCACGTTTGTATTCAGAAATTCAACATGTGGGCCAAGACTTTCCATAGTATAGTCTAAATCTAAAGCAGCAGCTAGCATCTTGGCCCACCTTTTCCCAGTGCTGGGGAAATTCTGCTGTTAGTTGGGAACAAGTAACATGACGTCTAAAACCTCATATGAATACAGTCCTTCAAGTGATTTTTTTAAAATATTTTTTTAGTTGTCAATGGATCTTTATTTAGTTACATGTGGTGCTAAGAATTGAACCCAGTGCCTCATACATGCTAGGCAAGCACTCTGCACTGAGCCACAGCCCCAGACCCTTCAAATGATTTTTAACAGTGCCTTTTGTCAGAATAAAATTTTAGCCTTAGAATTGAAATTCTGCCAAGTACTTCTTAGAAAGTTTCTAACAGGCTTTTGTGTATGAATGGATATTCCTCAACAATTTTAACAAGGCGATAATTAAGAGAGCACACTAATACAGTGTACACTGCCTAAAATGGCAACACATTCTGAGAAACATGTTCTTAGGTTTCAACCCTGCCCAAGCACACACACAACCAAGACTGCCATGTCACTAGGCAATATTTTACAGGGCCACTGTATAAGCAGTCTGTCATTAAGTGTTTTGTAGCACATAACTAGTAACTATAAGATAATCTGCAGGGGACTGGTTCTAGGACCATCTCAGATACCAAAATCCAGGGATCTAAAGTCCATTCTATAATATGGCATATTTTTATGTTACCTGTGGACATTTTTCCATATACTTTAGGACTGCTTGAAATCAACTCCAATATGCTTTAAGTCATTCATATTATTTAACACCTAGTACAATGTAAATGCTGTATATTATACTGAGGGACAGGGTGGGTAGTTCAGTGGTTGAGTGCATGCTTATGAAGTGTACCGGCTTCAATCTCCAGCACAAAATTATGCTGTATGTAGTGCTTTGGGAATGACAAAGAAAAAAGTCTATGTACATGTTCAGTAAAGAAGCAATCTTTTGAGTAATCGTGATCCAGGGATAAACCCAGGGGCACATAGAGGACCGACTGCACATGCAAATTTAAAGAGGGTGTTTAGGAGAAATTCAAACATTCTGCATACATTAATAAATCAAGGGCCCATACCACAGCCTCTCCATCCTCAAACCAGGACCACAGATTTCCACTTGAATTTTAAGAATTCTGGGACTATGGCTGGGCACAGTGGTGCATGCCTGTAGTCCCAGCGGCTCAGGAGACTGAGGCAATTCAAAGCAAGCCTTAGCAGCTCAGCAAGACCTTGTCTCTACATAAAATATAAATCCCAAGGGCTAGGGATGTGGCTCAGTGGTTTAAGTGTCCCTGGGTTCAATTCTAGATATCCGACACCCGATTTCCCAAGTGTACTACCTTTGGTCATCCCTTCACATTTTCATTGCCCTCTATCAGGTGGTTACCATCTCACCAGCAGAAGTTTTAGCAGAAACTTGTTCTGAGACTGTTATCTGTTAACCGCCTGCTATGCATACTTTCCTTTTAAGCTTGAGTTAGGACTCCTAATCATATACACATCAGTTCTCCATTATCCCCAACTCAGAAATAAAAGTCCCAGAAGAGCACAAATGTAAATTCTTAATCATGGTCACATTAGTCATTATATGCATTCTAAACAGAAAGTGTTTCACAAGTCCCAACAGAATCAGGATTTTAATCAGGTGCTACTCCAAAGCCTTACTCAAAGGGATTGTCTCTTGAGTTTAAATGAATATGCCACTGGATACTCAGAAATCTGCACAAAGGTAACTTGATACAACCACACTAAATCTCTCGGGATGTATTTCTAATCTAATGATAAATATTCCTAAAACAATGGCAATCAAATATATAGCTCATTTCTAAGTGCAATGTGCAGGTATTCTGAAGTTGTAATAAGCAAATTCTTTCATTTTTTATTTTTCATTTTCTCCCTTCAATGACATGTTCAGAGAGTTAATTCCCCACCCCAGAACAATCAGCTTGGCTGAGGTTACTTAAAAGTTCCTAACTTCCAGATTTGATCATTAGTATATACTCTCTTGAAGCCTTAGATGCATTCCATCTGCACTTAGTGTTTACAATACATTATGAACCAATCTGGGAACTCTGGGGAAAGCTGAGACAAGTATTCAAGCTACAAGTCACTGATACTGTCACATAAGACTAGTGAACGCTTGTTTCCTAGTGTGCATGTAACTTTATTACCACAGCAAACAAGTCAAATCCTGTTTCCTACCATATTTTAAATTGCCAAGAGAATTTTAACGTCACTTTTACAATCTTATATTGTTCATTAGGAACTAAAAAACCACAGGCCAAAATCCTCTGTGGGTACAAAGAAATCTTTAGGTAACATAAAATGAGCTATTCCATCAGATTCTGTTCTTTCACCCAAATCACTTATTTTGTGTTGTTTAGCATAAAATATACCAGCCTTAATATTGTGTCCAATGAATTTCCATCAGGAGAAAGTTGCCTTGTCAAATGAGAAATGCTATAGTCTTTATGAAGCATCAGTGCACAGCTGGAAATACCAATGTTCTTGTAACTCTACTCATTTAACTCACTCAGTCAAGCACTTAACCCCTTTTAATGATAAGCTATCAACTAAAAAAAATTTTTTTAATTCCTTCCTATGCACATAAACATGTTGAGTTTTCAAGAGCATACTACTTACTCTTCATCATCATCATCATCTTCATCGTCGTCGTCATCTTCATCAGCAGCAAGTTTTACTTTTTTCTTAAAGAAAAACATATACTCATGAGCAAAAGCTGGTTCTTATCACCAAACCAAAGGCTCTAATATATACAATTATAATACAATCATGTCCCTACCTGAGGAACCTTGCTACCACCTCCAGGGGCAGATCGCTTTCCAGATACACTTAACAGTTTTACGTCCTCCTCCTCTTCATCTTCTGACTCTGCATCTTCCTCCACAGCTAAAATAAATTTAGACACTATAAAACTCCAAGAACTCAGAAAAAAATAAGATAAATATGCTGTAACATCTATCAAAAAAGCAGATACTACTAAAAAGATAAATAAGGATCATAAATTTGGTAAAATGGACTTTATGAGCTAATGTTCATTAGTAAGTACTAAAAGCAAAAACCAGGTCTTTCCAGATATAAACTACTAAATTCCCATTTAAACCGGTAATAAAGACAGTAGTACTAGAAAAATCCAAATTGAGAAGGAACCAGTACCTGAATAAGTAGGACCATACACTTTATAAAAATAACTTACCTACTAAGTGCTGCCCACTAATATGCACAGGCCCTGAACCACACTTCAACCTTAAGACCACAGGTGGTGTGATTTCAAAGCCCCCAAGGGAAACCTAAAAGGGAGCAAAATTTTATCATTAAACATTGTGAAGAAAATGCTTGTACACTGGGCAGTACGGGCAAATCCATAACCAAATCAAAACCAATAAATGTTTTTCCACCTGATAGAGAAAGAGCTGAAACCACATTCAACAGCTGACATTCATATATTAGATGTAGCTGTCTACTTAAATAATAAAACACCCCTTAAACACCTACCATAAAGCAACAGTTCTTAACCTTGCATAAAATCCAAACTTCAAGTGCTCTTACCGTTGGCTGTACGGACATTTTCAGTGTTGCCAGTGTTACTTTAATTGGACTGCCTTCATAATTCATTGCCTCTGCTTCAACAATGTGCAATTCATCCTTTGCACCAGCCCCTAAACTGACCTGTTTAAAGAAAAAAAGTGCATATGGTCAAGTCCCATCTATTTTATAATCCCCCATCTAGTATGCATTTTTTAAAAATGGTATAACCCTTTCATCATTACCATCAACAGAAAACAAATCTAGTGTTGTCTCCTAGTTGCACATCTGGCAAACATTAATTTAAAGAAATGTGTAAAAATGCATACACAATAAGGATCACACAAATATGTATTGGGCAATTACTACAAAGGTGAGAAACAGACCTGTCTGTGGGAGACATGAAAGACTACTGCTGCCCAATAATCTTATATATAACCTTATAATGCAACTGATGAAGCTTTGGACTTCACCTGAAACCCAGTGAATGACATAGATGCCAAGTTCTTCATCAAAGTTGTAGGGATGAGGTATATTTTTATGACACCTAGTCATAAAAATATTATCTTACAAGCAGACAAAAGCAAAAGAAGTCTTAAACCACATTAATAGAAAGCTGAAAAGGGTTATTTTGAAAGTTTAAGTACCGTTCTTAACGATAACTGGTGCTCATTTTCATCATTATCCACCTTAAAGTGATAATCTTTGTCAGCCTTTAGCTCACAACCTGCAAAGGAAAAAACAGCAAATAAAACAAGGATAAAAATAACACCAAAATGTTAGTAACCAAAAAGATGCTGGTGAACCTGTAAACTAGTTTTCCACTACTCTAGCTACTCTGTAAAGGGCAAAAGATCTCTTCCTGTATTTCCATGAACTCTATCTGCAAACACCAAATAACACCCATAAAGGCTTTATAAACTCCACTTTCTTGTTAAACAATTTCATTCACCTACAAGATAGATCCTTTTAACACTGGTTCTAGTACATCTGTATCTGAACCTTAGATCTTAAAACCAACCTAATGAATACTGATGATTTCCCACTGTTTTAAAAAGCTGAATCATCTACTCTAAAAAGTGGAAATTTACAAATGAGTGGTTGCACAACACCAATATAAACAGCTTAAAAATTAAAAAACAAAAACTACAAGGGAGGGGCACCAAGTTTGTCACAGTGGTTAATGTTCGGGTCTTTGAAGCAACATAATGTGATATGAACGTTATAAATTCAAACACTGTTTCTGGCAATAGATCCAATAGAAGGTTCCAGTTTCCAAAAGAAAAAGTTGCCCAAAATTATTTTGATATTGAGGAATTTTCGCTACCCAAAACGGCTAGAAATAAAGCTTTCTCATATAGTGCATGTATTTATTCCCACTCCACGAATGGAAAAATTGTTTTAAATACTGTCGGAATGAAATTTTAATAAAACGATTCCTACTAATCATCAAACAAGTTATTGCTACGTAGATTCTTACATGTTATCTCACTTAACAAATCTCGTCCTGACTAAAGATAAAATCATGATTTGAACTTACTTTAAAGTCTGGCACAAATTAGGTTTGATTCATTTGAAAACTCCTTAGAATGGCAGTAATCTGTGTGTTGGATAAAGGAGCCATGTGTAGGTAGGGGTCTCCAAAGCCCTGGTTAAGTCTCAGGTCTTTAACTAAACTCAGTCTTAATGCCACACTGAAGTTAGTCTCTGCTGCCTTTTCTCCTCTAGAACTAAACCTTATTCCAATTATTTGGAGTCAAGAGTCTTGGCTCAGATTTTTTTGTCACACTTAGCAACAACTGTAAAGTCATTTCTATGATCTTCAGCATTGTCGCCTGCTAATACGGAGGTAACTCCACCTACCGCATTGAAACAGGCTCTAAAAATGCGAACTACCATCACAGTAAATGCTGTAAGCACTAAACAAAGACTTCCAAAATCCAGTACTACCGACCACAGTACCCCCCATTTCCCATCCAACAATCTCATTTAAGCCACAGGACCCCAAGCTCGGTGTGACAAGACACCACTGAGCCCCGGATGTGAAGCCCACATCTCCTCCCTCCCCCAACCACGTGGCAACCACGTGCTCCCAGCCGTAGCGGCCTCATCACGCCCCACCGCGCCTCCCTTCCCCCGGTAACTGTCCGAAGCACCCCCAAGTAATTCTGGGGCCCAGAGCTCGAGACCTGGAGCAACGGCAGGTTCTACCAATGTCCTCCCCTCCACCAAGGCGGCCCAGGCCTCACCGTGACCGCATACAAACGCCAGGGCCACCCACCGCAGGCCCAGTAACAAAAAATGCCACCGTGCAACCACAAGCCTACAAACTTACCCCTAAAAAGGAAAGCCATACCCGGGGCCTGGATTTGCCACCCCAGGCCAATCTAACGCCTAGCCCGCCGGTTCCACATCGTCTCAAACCCTAGGCCTGCGGCCGCTCCTCCCTCCCACCCCTCCACGCCACGGGCGCCACCGGCTCCTCCAGCTCTCCCAGCCTCCCATCGCCCGGCCCCCAGGGCCCCGGCAGCTCCTCCCGACCCCGCAGGCCTCCAGCCGGCTCAGCTCCACCAGCCCAGGCCTCGGATGATCCCCGGCCCCCCGAGAGCCAGGAGGCCCGGTGCGGCCTCGCTTCAACACTCCCCCCAAAGCAGTTACCGAAAAGATAGTTCTGGGGCCTCAGGGGGCTCATGTCCATATCCATCGAATCTTCCATGGGGTGGTAGCACGCACTTAGGTGGAAGAGAAGGCGGACGGAAAATAGGCTGCTGCTCTAGAGAAGAGACGCGCAGGACGGAATCACGCCAGGGAAAGGACGCGGGCTCCCCACGCATATATATGGTCCCCGAAGATCTCGCGAGAGCCTTCCAAGTCCCGCCTCCGCGCGCGTGCTCGGGAATCGCCCCCCCGTACGGTCGCGCTCCTGCGCAAGCGCTCTTCAACTCTGCTCCTCTCTACCTCGCCCCCGCCACCTCCTCCAGGTACTTCGCGGGCTCCCACTGAGCACGCGCACTCGTACCGTGCGCCGCCCCTCCGCCGCCGTCTCTCGTGCGCACGCGCGCTGGCGCCTCGTAGCGCGCGCTCCCACCTCCAACCCTTCCACGTCCTCTCCGGCTCTGTGCGCCGGCCTCACGCCGGGAGCAAGCGCAGCCCACCCTGCAAAATGGCGACGGCGGTCCCTCGCCGCTGCATCCTCTGAGACCCTCGCCGACCGGCCGGGGTCACGAGCACTTAAGGATTTCCAACTTGCCCGGAGGCCTGGGCTCAGTTAATCGTTTTCCCGAAGCTAAAGCTTCAGGTGCCGGAGGCGGAGTAGATTGAGGCTTATTCTTTGTTGAGTAGAAAAGATGTAGCTACCGGCCAGACTTGCCCAACCGTATTTTTATAGCTCTGTCCTTCCTGAGGAAACGTCTCCAAAGCCCAGGGGAACTGCGTCAGTCCCCTCCAAGAGCAAGCGACGTCGGGAAAGGTCCAGGGGTGCAGCCTCGGCTCCGGGTGAGAGCGAGCTGCAGGAAACGCACGAGCTGAGTCCAGGCTTTGGGGTGCGCCTGGGGACCCGCATTTTAAACTGCAGCTTGACACGACCGCCGCAGTCCCCAAGCAGTGCGACTTGGAGGAAACCACCAATTACCTTGAATACTTAAATATATCGAATTTAAGTACCGTGAGGAATAAATAGAGATACCAACGCCTCTACTCCCTCCTCCCACTTGGGTTGATAAGCTGTAATGCACAGGAACCAATACTAACAATTGAAATCCTAAATTTGGAGAAACCAGCATCAATACGTGAATGGATCCAAGCACTTCCTCACCTTTTCCTAGCCCCCCACTAAAGAAGAGTCTTTACCTTGATTCTTGGGTCCTTTGAGATGCAAAATATAAACAATTGCTAAAGAAAATCTTGAGACTTGTAAGAATACCTATGTAAATAAACAGGAAAGTTGGGAGAGTGGGAGGAGAAGACCATTAACAGGACCTGTGCCTTCAAAAAGGGCAAATGTGACGTCGACAGGGCAGTGCAGGAGGAGGCTCTAATGTCCTGTGAACTAATGCAAGTGAAAGTTGGAACGACTTTGTCATTACTCTATACACAGCCTGAACCATATGGAAGCCATTCATAACGTTTTTTAAATAAGCACATTTGTTGTTTTGATGTTTCAGGCCCCTAGTCTGGGTATGAGCTCAAAAAATTAAGATGTTTTAAAAAAAAAAAGTGCACTTTTTCATATTTGCAAACAGTGAATGCTTACTGTCTTTAAAATTACATAGGCCTGTACAACTCGAAAAGGTAAAAATACACCTCTTTCCATCTCTCTGTTTCTAATCCCTAGGGGTAATCACTATTAAAAAGTCATGTGAGCCAGGCCAGTGGCCCACGCCTGTAATCCCAGCACTTTGGGAGGCTGAGACAGGAGGATCACAAGTTCAAAGCCAGCCTCAGCAATGGCGAGGCACTAAGCAACTCAGTGAGACCCTGTCTCTAAATAAAATACAATAGGGCTGGGGATGTTGCTCAGTGGTCGAGTGCCCCTGAGTTCAATCCCTGGTACAAAAAAAAAAAAAGAATAGTTGTGTGAATCTCCTTCCAAATATCCCCACCTTACTGGTAATTTAATCCAGGAGTATTCTACCTCTGAGCTAAATCCCCATCCCTTTTTATGTTGGGGCAATTGTATATTTTTTTAATGTGGGTGAGTCACATATGAACTTGCTTTTAATACTCAAAAATATGTTTTGGACATTCGTCCAAGTTAGTACATAATATGGATATGTTGTAATGTTCACTGCATTGATGGTCTAAAATTTTATTCATAATTTTGCTATTAAAAATAATGCCTAGCCAAGCATGGTGGTGTACACCTGTAATCCCAGTTACTTGGGAGGCTGATACAGACAGGAGAATGGAAAGTTTGAGCCCAGCCTGGGCAATTTAGCAAGAACCTGTCTCAAAATTTTTAAATTTTTAAAAGGGTTGAGGGACCCCTGGGTTCAATCTCTAGTATAAGGGGGGAAATCATGCATTAATAAACATCTTTGTACATATATCCTTACGGATGTCTGAAAGTACTTTTGTGGGATATACATATTTTTTTAACCTTTTTTTTTTTTTTTTTTTTTTATGTGGTGCTGAGGATTGAACCCAGTGCATCACATGTGCTAGGCAAGCACTCTATCACTTAGCCACAACCCCAGCCCCTGTGGAATATATTTTAAGCAGTGCGGACATGCACAGTGAAAGGGCAGATACTTAAAATACATGTACATGCAAATGGATCATTTATTGTTTATAGAAGTAGTCACATTTTATATAATGTTCTCCAATTTTCCTTCTTCATAGAGGCCCACTGTATTCTTTTAAGGAATTGCATAGTGTTCCATTATATAAACAAATATACTACTTTTAAATTCCAGGCTTTATTTTTTTTATATATTTTTTGGTTATAGATGGACACAATACCTTTATTTTATTAATTTATTTTTATGTGGTGCTGAGGATCAAATCCCATGCCTCACACATGCTAGGCAAGCGCTCTACCACTAAACTACAGCCTCAGACCCTCCAGGTTTTATTTATTTTATTTTATTTTGGTACCAGGGATCAAACTCGGGGCACTCCACCATTAAGCCACATCCCCAGCCCTATTTTGTATTTTATTTAGAGTCAGAGTCTCACTGAGTTGCTTAGCGCCTTGCTTTTGCTGAGCCTGGCTTTGAATTGCGATCCTCCCATCTCAGCCTCCTGACCTGCTTGGGATTACAGGCATGCAGCACCGCGCCCGCCTCCAGGTTTTATTTTAATTCTTCATTTCTAATACATTTTTTGAGGGAATTTTAAACATGAACAAAAATAGAATCCTATGATAAACGCCCATCTTGAGCAGTTATCGTCACACAGATGTAGGCTGTCTTGCTTCACGTATACCCTTCCATCTTTGGGTTTTAGTATTGTGGGTGGTGGCGGCAGTGGGGAGAGTGGGAGGGTGGCAGTTCTAAAACTAACCTCTTCTGAATACTAAAGGACAACTGTATGACTGTATTTCATGTTACACCACATCACCACAAACAAATGTGAGGAAATGCTGCTGTGATTGACTGATAGCTATGCCCTCATGTGTACATGTTTCAAAACATTGTGTTGCAGATCGTAAATAGATTATAAATGTCAATTAAAAATAAATGAAGATGAATAAATATTTCCCCCAAAAGCTGTGTGCACATTACAAGGTTCATTTGTAAGCATATGCTTTTGGGTGAATATGTAGGAAAGAAAGGCGACATCATCTGAGAAATCTACATTTAACTTTTGAAGAAACTGTCAAACTATTTTCCAAAGTTGTACCACTTTACATCGCCACCAGCAGTGCATGAGAGTTGCAGTTCCTATATATCCTTGCTGATCCTCTGGAATTTTGGACAGTCTAGTAAGTATGTAGAGGTGTCTTGTGGTTTTAATTCTTGTGATTCAAGTAACTAGCAAAGGTGAGCACCTTTGTGTGTTTATTTGCTGGCTGTTACGGTTTAGATGTAAGGTGTCCCCCAAAAGCTTATGGGTGAGACAATCCAAGAAGATTCAGTGGAGAAATGATTGGGTTGTGAGAGTCTTAACCCAGTCAGTGAATTAATCCCCTGATAGGGATTAACCAAGTGGTAACTGAAGTTTTGGGGTGTGGAGGAGGTGGGAATTGGGGGTGTGGCTTTGGGGTATACATTTGATTCTGGCTAGTGGAGTCTCTGTGCTCTCTGATCGTGATGTGAACTGGTTTCCCTCTGCCATATTCTTCCACCATGATGTCCTGCCTCTCCTTGAGCTCTGAGGAATGGAGCCTGCTGTCTATAGATGGAGACCTCTGAAACTGTGAGCCCCTGAATAAACTCTTCCTCCTCTAAAATTGTTCTGGTCAGATCTTTTTAGTGACAGCAGGAAAAAAACCGACTGAACACTAGCCATACATCTTCCCAATGTATGTTTGAGATGTCTGTCTAAACCTTTTGCCCCTGTGTTTCCCTGTTTTGTTTTGGTTTTCAATGCACCTGCTCTACCACTGAGTGACAGCTCCTGGCCCAGGTTATTTGTTGCTGCTTCTTGGATTTTGGGAGGTCTGTACATATTCTGGATACAAGTCCTTTATCCTCTCTGCAATTTGTAAATATTTTCTTCCAGTCTGTGACTTCTCTTCATTCTCTGAACAGTGTCTTTTGAAGAGCAAAAGTTTTTAATTTTGAAGAACTCCCACATCAATTTTTATATGGATCATAGATTTGCAGTAGCATGCCTACCCAAAAGAAAAAAAAAGTGTCCCCTCAAAACAAGTTCTGCTTTTTTAGAAGTTTTTTTCTTTCAGTAGTTTCTTTTTCCCAGTAGTTTAAAGATATTGTTTAGTGGGCAAACACTCAGTCTGTGTGCTTTTTTGTAACAGGAAGACAGCTGTCATTTGTATATTTGTTCCTATGTGATGCCTTACCCCCCCCCCCCCTAGCTGCTTTAAAAATTTCCTCTTGGGGGGGGGGGCGCGGTTGCGCATGCCTGTAATCCCAGCAGCTGGGGGGGCTGAGGCAGGAGGACCTCCAGTTCAAATCCAGCCTCAGCAATTTAGTGAGGCCCTAAGCATCTCAGTGAGACCCTGTCTCTAAATAAAATATTAAAAAGGGCTGGGGGTGTGGCTCAGTGGATAAGAGCCACTGAAGATGTTCTCTTTATCCCTGATTTTAAGCCATATGATCCTAATTCATCTTTTTTTTTTTTTTTGGTACTAGGGATTGAACTCAGGGCACTCGACCACTGAGCCACATCCCCAGCCCTATTTTGTGTTTTATGTGGAGACAGGGTCTCACTGAGTTGCTTAGCGCCTCGCCATTGCTGAGGCTGGCTTTGAACTCGCGATTCTCCTGTCTCAGCCTCCCTAAGTGCTGCTGGGATTACAAGCATGAGCCACCGCGCCCGGCTCTAATTCATCTTGGTGTGGTTTCCTTTGTGTTTCTTTTGTCTGGGAGTTCACCCAGTTTCTTGAACCAAGTTTCTGTGAATATACAGTTTCTATCCAATTAGGACATTTTGAAGCTATTATTAGTTAAAATATTTTTCTATCCTCTCTTTTGTCTCCTAAGATTTTTTTTCCCCCTGAGACAGGCTCTGGCTGTGCTGCCCAGCTGGCCCAGAATCCTGGGCTCTAAGGATTCCCTCACTCCACATCCCAAGAAGCCACATGCAGGCACACCATGCGCCAGCCCCTCGGGGATTTCAGCCACACATGTCTTAGGCTGTTTGAATTGTCTGTCCCTCGGCTTGGTGGTCCTCTCTTCATTTTCTTTTAGTCTTTCTTTTCTCAAATGTTTCATATCTGATCATTTCTAATGGTATCTTCAAGATCTTTTTATTATCTAATCTGCTGTTCATCCTATTTAGTAGGACTCTTATCTCCGATTTTTTTTAATCTCTAGAAGTTCTGTTTTGTTCTTTTTATATCATTCATGGTTTCCTGTAATTCCTATGTTTTCCTCTACCTTGTTGACCAGGTTATGCTTATTCTATCATTTGCATTATTTCTAAGTCTACTTGAGGGCCTGTGTGTGTGTGGTTTTGTTTTGCATTGCAGGGAATCAAATCCAGGACCTCACACACATTAAGCAGGTGCTCTATGAGTGTACGCCACCATGCCCAGCAAGACCACTGCCTGTATGTGGTGCTGGAGATGGAACCTAGGACCTCATGCAGAGGACCACTGCTTTTTTTGTGGGGGACAGGGATACTGGGTATTGAACTCAGGGACACTCAACCAGTGAGCCACATCCCCAGCCATTTTTTGTATTTTATTTAGAGACAAGGTCTCACTGAGTTGCTTAGCACCTTGCTTTTGCTGAGGCTGGCTTTGAACTTGCAAACCTCCTGCCTCACCCTCCTGAGCCACTTGGATTATGGGTGTGCGTCACCGCGGCCAGCAGACCATTGCCCTTTAACCTAAGGTTCTAAAATTTCTCAGCAGATCAGAATCACTTGCATAGTATTATTTTTAAAAGCCATTTTTCAGAGGCCATTATAATAAGGATAATTTTTCACATATTTGGTTGATATACTTTTATTGGATGCCAAATATAAATACTGAATATTCATTCTATATAATTTTATTGAATGTGAAGTATTTATATCACATACTGTATGTTTATTCACTCAGCACCCATTTCTGACTTTGATTTTCTCCTATAGAGGGTGAAAAACTAAATACTCCAAATCCCAGCCTCCCTCATGGTTAGGATGACTAGGCAATGCATTCTGGGTGAGACAAATAGGAGTCTGATGGAAGAAGATGGGTAGAAAATCTTTTGCCCTCTCTTCTTTTTTCCTATATGGAACAAAATTTCTGGAGTTGAAATAGCTATTTTATGTCTATAAAACAAACCACAGGACTGTGGTTGTGGCTCAGTAGTAGAGTGCCTGACTAGCATGTATGAGGCACTGGGTTCCATCCTCAGCATCACATAAAAATAAATAAATAAAATAAAGGTATTGTGTCCACCTACAACTAAAAATATGTTTAAAAAAATTAAGAAACAAACCAAAGGCCGAGGGAACAAGGATTAAAGCCAGTTGGCTAAAAATGGCAGAATATAAAACAAAAAAGGGCTTCTTTCTTTCTTTTTTTTTTTGTACTGGGGATTGAACTCAGGGGCACTTGACCACTGAGCCACATCCCCAGCCCTATTTTGTGTTTTATGTAGAGACAGGGTCTCACTGAGTTGCTTAGCACCTCACCGTTGCTGAGGCTGGTTTTGAACTCACAATCCTCCTGTCTCAGCCTCCCAAAGTGCTGGGGTTTTGAACTCACAATCCTCCTGTCTCAGCCTCCCAAAGTGCTGGGATTACAGGAATGCCCCACTGTGCCCAGCTAAAAAGGGCTTATTTCTTGATGGCATTGTGAAGCAGCTAGACCACGTAAGTGATGTCTATTCTGAGCTTGCATGAGACTCACTGCTCCCAAGTTTAGGACTTTGGAGCAACATTAAGTCATCCTCCACTGATAATTGTTCTCCTCTTGAGAAACAGCTTATGGCTTACTACTGAGCAGCCATGGAGACTAGACACTTGGCTAGAGGCCACCAAGTTAGAATGTGACCTGAAATGCCCACCGTGAACTTAGCGGCTGACTCGTCCAGTTATGAACTTGGGCATGCGAAAAAGCACTTTCTTTTCAGATGGAAGTGGCATATGAGACTGGGCTCAGGTAAATCCAGAAGGCACAAGGACATTTCATGATAAAAGGTGCAGATGCCCACAGCCAGTACTTTTGCTTTATTGCTCCTCTCTCCCAGTCTGCACTGCAGAAGTCTGTATTTCCAGAGAAGGCCACAGTGATATCTTTCGTCCCACATGCTCTTCTATACCCTTAACTGACCCTCATCAGGTAGCAAAATCTAAGCAGGGCATAGTGGCCTGGATCTGAAATCTCAATGACTCAGGAGGTGGAGGCAAGAGGATTGCAAGTTCTAGGTCAGCCTCAGAAACTTGGCGAGGCCCTCAGCAATTAGCAAGACCCTGTCTCAAAATAAAAAATAAAATGGACTAGGGATATGGCTCAGTGGGAAAGCACCCCTGGGTTCATTCCCTGAAGGAGAAGAAGGAGAATAAAAAGGAGAGGAAGGAGAAAAGGAAGAAGAAAAGAAGGAGGAGGAAGAGAAAGAGGAGGAAGAAAGAGAGATTCTATGTACCTTGTCCTTGAATCTGTGCCTTGACCAGTAGAGTGAGACAGAAGTGATGTTCTTCAACTCCCAAGGTTCCTGGGTGCTCACTCTAGGAACCCCACTACCATGCTGTAAGCATGTCTCAGCAGCCTTGGACAGGCCTGAATGGATAGGAATGCCCTTCAGTCCTAGCTAAGTCTCAGACAAATGCCAGCACCAACTTGCCAGCCAGAATGAGTCAAGTTGAAAGGCCTGCCTACAGACCCTAGTCATTTCCCAAATTACCACATGGAATAGAGATGAACCATCCTTGCTGAGCCCTGCCCAGATAGCAGATTCATGAGATGAATACAGCATTGTTATTTTAAGCTGCTCAAATTTGGAGTGGTTAGTTAGGTATAGATAACTGACACATTCATCTATGACCCTGAAAGACCATGACAAGGGACATCCTGTCAGTGGGTAAACCTTTGAGCAGTATACCTGGACTTCCATTCTCCCCAGAAAAGGAGACAGCCAGGGGTCCTAATGGGCAGTGATTCATGGGTGGTGACTAACTTGGGACAATGGTCAGGAATTTGGAAGGAGCATGATTAGAAAATTAGCGCCAAGTGTGGGGAATTCTTTCTGAAAAGGGCACAGTGTATTAAGGCATTTTTAGTTCCTGTGACTGCTTATCAAAGAGCAACTTCAAGCCAGGCACGGTGGTGCATGCCTGTAATCCCAGCACTTAGGGAGGCTGAGACAGGAGAATCACAAGTTCAAAGCCAGCCTCAGCAATGGCGAGGCGCTAAGCAACTCAGTGAGACCCTGTCTCTACATAAAACACAAAATAGGGCTGGGGATGTGGCTCAGTGGTCGAGTGCCCAGGAGTTCAATCTCCAGTACCAAAAAAATTTTAAAAAATTTAAAAAAGAGCAACCTCAGCAGAGAAGACCCTCAATCATCGTAGGGACAAGAGGACCTAGTCTGTCAACTTTGGTCAGCTTCTTTCTCCAGTAATGCCTGTCCTTGCCCCAAAAATTCTTGAGGAAAAAATGGTTAAAATGGTAGAAATGGAAAATAGACAAGATCTTACCAACATGAACTTCTTCAGCCCAACCTGTCTGTCTACAGCAAAGATCAACAATGAGCTTCCAAAGTGTCCCCATTTCTCAAGGGGATCAACCAGTCACACAGTCTGAGATGGCTTTCATTAGGTCGCTTCCACTTTGGAAGAAATGGCCTTTTTTTTCTGATTGTAATAGATGCTTTGTACACATGTTTGTTTCCCCTGCCCAAACCAACCTCCATGGACTCAAGACTTCTTGCTTCTGATGGAGGAACTTTTTGGCAAATGAGGCGTAGCAATGGGCTCTCGCCTACTCCTTTCCCCGGTTCCGTGCTCACTGTCTCCCTGCAGCAGCTGGCTTTGTAGAATGGTGGAGTGGCCCTAGGACAATTCAGCCACATTCTCAGCTACATGGAAACACCTTGTTGGGCTGGGACAATGCTAAGTCAATGACCAGGACATAGCCAGGCTTCGTGAAAATCAAGGAACAAAATGGCAATGGTGACTGGGAAAATCCGTCTCTAGTTCTCCCTGATAGCTCACTTTGCTTCCTGCTGTCTTAACTCAGGGCTCTGCTTGTCCAGAAGGATGCTTCCAGCAAAGCACACAGCAGTGCTTCCCTTACACTGGAAACTGAGACCATTGCCAGGCCATTGCAGACTCCTCTGGCGCAATGGGAATCTCTGCACTAGCTGGGACGATGGACCTTGACCTTCAGAGAGAGGCTGGGTCGGTGGCACGTAATGGGGCCGAGGAGGAACCTATGCAGAAAACAGTGATTCTCTTGGCATGCATCTTAATTCTCCCATGTCCTCTGGCAAAACTTCATGAAAAACTACAACTCAGAGGATCACAGGGTGCCCAAGCTGGCACACGACACCGCAAGAAGTCATCCAGGAGAAGGACCTGCATCATCTTTTTGAAAGACAGTGTGCCTTTAATTGTCTGAGGAGGAGAGTCTAAGGAGCACCTCAGAAGTGTCATTTTCCTGTTGCTTCTTTTGGGAAGATAAATAAGGTTAAGAGAGGTGGATGAACTGAAGTGGTTTTATATTTTGCCAAACTTCTTACACTGAGACTGTGTTACCTGGACTCCCCTTCCCTTAACTCCTAGTTTAAGGGAAACATTTGCCTGAGGTGTGAGACACAGGAGAGGATCAGCAGTCATGGGGGCCTGCAGGTCAGCACAGGCCTCAGGTCAGTAGGCCCGCAGCACACTTCTGCCGTCCCTCGCGGCTGGCTCCTCCTGTCTGGATCTCCTTCAGTTCCTGGGCCAGGAGCAAATGCAGCGACGGTGAAGGGCACCAGCTTCTGCAGGTTGCCAGGGCATCAAGGTTGAAGGATCTGAAAAACCGATGTGGTTCCAGTGTCTTCATGGTCCAGTTTGCCCTCCTTCTTCCCGCCTTCACAGGGAGCTTTCACTCCTCACTGTTTACCCTGGTGACCCCGCAACTCTGGCCCTGTCCCCCAGACTCAGAGCCTCCTGTAGACTTGGTCATCGCTGCCCCTCACAAGCCCTGGCTAAATGGCTTCTCTCTGATCCTCTACGTGTCCTCTTCCAGATTTTCCTAGCCAATCCTAGCTCTGACTCTGACCCTGACCCTGATCCTGAAAACTTCAAAGATACTTTCATAAAACATTGTTTACTTGAAGTTCTAATTTAACTGACCAAGTTTTGAAAGTTCAAAAGAAAACAAAAGAAGAAATAAAACTGCCAGTTTTGTAATAACATACACACGTACATAGAAAAGAGATTCAAAATGCATCAGAATGAAAAAGATGAGTGATGTCCAGGATTGGGGGTGAGAGAGGAGTGAACGGGCAGAGAATTTGTAGGGCAGTGAAACTGTTCTACATAGTATAGCAGCAGATACATGACCTTGTAGATTTGTCAAAACCCGTGGATTTGCACAACACCCAGAAGGAAACTTAAAATGACCTGCAGACTTGGGGGATACAGACGCATCAGGGTAGGTTTACCGGTTGTGACGAGTGTACCATCCTGGGGCAGCACGTGCAGTAGTACAGAGGCCGCGCATGCGTGGGGACAGGGCACACGGGCACGCCCTCTACTGGCTACTTAATTTTGCTATGAACCTAAAAGTGCTCTAAAAACCAGTCTATTTGATGCCACGAAAGCATCACTAAGAAGAAAGTGCATAAAAGTAAATGCCTATATTTAAAAAATAAGACAATTCCCAAATTAAAAAAACTTACTAGAAAAATAAGAACAAACTAATCCCAAAGTTAGCAGAAGGAAGGAGATAATAAAATTTAGAGTAGAAATAAATCAAAAAGAGAATAGAAAAATAACAAAAGAAATCAACAAAACTAAGAGTTGAAGTTTTTTTAAAAAATAAAATTGATAGGTTCTTAGGCTAAGAAAAAAGGGTGACATTCAAATAAATAATATCAGAAAAGAAAGAGAGGACATTACAATGACTGACTCAGAAATAAAAGGATCATAAGGGACTATTAGTAATAATTATATGCTAATAAATTTGATAATCTAGAGGAAAGATATACATTCCTGAATCAAGAAGAAATAGAGCCGGGTGTAGTGGTTCATGCCTGTAATCTCAGTGGTTCTGGAGGCTGAGACAGGAGGATTGCAAGCAAGTTCAAAGCTAGCCTCAGAGAGGCACTAAGCAACTCAATGAGACCTTGTCTCTAAATAAAATACAAAATAGGGCTGGGAGGTGGCTCAGTGGTAGAGTGAGCCTGAGTTCAATCCCTGGTACTAGGAGGAGGAGGAGGAGGAGGAGGAGGAGGAGGAGGAATAGAAAGCCTGAACAGACCAATAACAAAGAGACTGAATCACTAATCAAAAATCTCTCACTATAAGAAAGGCCTGGGACCATGTGAATTCACAAGTGAACGCTATCAAACATTCAAAGGAGGAATACCAATCCTTCTCAAATTCTTCCAAAATGCAGAGGAAGAGGTAACACTTCCAAATTCATTTTATAAGGCAGCATCATCCTGACCCCAAAGCCAGACAAAGACACCATAAGGAAAGATTACAGGCCAATATACCTGATGAACACAGATGCACAAACCTCCATAAAATACTAGCCAACCGAATTCAACAACACATAAAAACAGTTATACACCATGACCCGTGGGGTTTTTCTCAAGGAGGCAAGAGTGGTTTCGACAAACACAAAGCCATCAACATGATACACCACAACAGAAAGATAAAAGCCCATGATCCTCTCAATGGATGCAGAAAAAGCACTGGACAAAATTCAGCATCCATTCATGAAAAAGAGAGAAAGAATTCTCAACAAAATAGGAAACAGAAGAAATTTATCCCAACCCAGTAAAGACCATCTGTGAAAAGCCCCCAGCTGACATCAGCATCCATGGGAACAACTGAATGTGTTTCCTCTAAGATGTGGTACAAGGCAAGCCTGCCAGTCTCCTCTCTTCTGTTAACATATGCTGTCGTTCAGTCTTTCATCCCTGGGACCAAAACACCCAACAAGAACAACTTCAAGGCGGTAAGGTTCATGTTGGCTCACTGTCCCAGAGGTTTAGTCCAGAGGTTTAGTCCATCATTGGCTCTGGGCCAAGGTGAGGCTGAATATCATGGCGGAAGAGAATGGTGGAGCAGTGTGGCTTTGTTCTTGGCTGCCAGGAAGCAGAGAGAAAGAGCACATGAGCGGAAGGGGCTGCAGGGAAGAGGCACCCTTCCAGGACACACTGCCAGTGACCCATCTCGCCAGCCATGCCTCACCTGCCCACAGTTACCATCCAGTCCATTGAAACTAGAACAGACTCATTAGGTCACGCAATCCAAACATTCTACCTGTGAACATTCTTGCATTAACACAGGGGCTTTTGGGGGCACTTCATACCCAAACCATAACAGCATAGTACTAGAAATCCTAACCAGAGCAATTTGAAACAAAAGAAAGAGAAGGCATGAAAATCAGAAATAAGATATGTCTACTCATAGGTGACATGAGATCACGTAGAAAATTCTGAAGATTCAACAACTTTACTGGGTGTGTTTATTAGTTCTAACAAGGTTTTGTTGTTGAATCTATGATTTTCTCCATGATAGCATGTTATCTTCAAGAAATTAAGAAAACAATTCTATTTAAAATAGAAATAAAAGCTGGCACAGTGGTCCCCGCCTGTAATCCCAGTGAGTTAGGAGGCTGAGGCAAAAGAAGAGCAAGTTCAAGGCCAGCCTCAGCAGTTTAACAAGATCCTGTCTCAAAATAAAATAAAAAAGCTGTGTGTCATGGCACATGCCTATAATCCCAGTGGCTCAGAAGGCTGAGGTAGAAGGATCCCAAACTCAAAGCCAGCCTCAGCAATTTAGTGAGGTCCTAAACAATTCATTGAGACCCTGTCTCAAAATAAAATATTTTTTAAAAGGGCTGGGGACGTGGCTTATTGGTTAAGTGCCCCTGGGTTCAATCCCCAGTATGTATAAATAAATAAATAAATAAATAAATAAATAAAATAAAAAATGGTTAAAAAAAGGGAGGGCTGGCATATGTAGCTCAGGAGTAGAGGGTCCCTAGGTTCAATCTCCAATACCAATAAATAAGCAGCAACAAAAAGAAAAAAAATTTACAAATGAACTTAAACGAAGAGGTGAAAGACTCATACTGAAACTTATCAAATACTGATGAAAGGAAATTAAATACAACTTAGATAAATGGAATGACAGGCTGTGTTCATGGATTGGAAGAATTGATACTCTTAAAAAGTGTCCAAACTATCCAATATGATCTATGGATTCAACGCAATCCCTATAAAAATTCCAATGAATCCCCCCCTTTTTTTTTACAGAAATAGAAAAAAAAATGACCCTTAAATAACCAAAGCAATCTTGAGCAAGAACAACAGAACTTCAAAATACCCTGCAAAACTATAGTAACTCAAACAATATGATACGGGCATAAAAATGGACATATAGACCAATAGAACCATTTATGTAATTTTAGAAAAATTATAAAAATTTGACAATTATGCCTTGAGAAAGCTTTTAAAAAGCAGACAAAGGAAGTGGCCAGAGAGAAGGTCACAGTGTGGGCTAGCTCAGGATCTCACAGAAAGGACACAAAATGTTAATAAGTTACTTCTGAGTGGCGGGATTAGCCTTTGCTATTCCGTGTGCATACACACACTGGGGATTGATCCCAGGTCCTCCTGCGCTAGTCAGGGGCTCTATCCCTGACCTACATCCCAATGAGTTAATTTTTTCATTGGCATATATGTTGTCAAAATGTGTATTAGTGGGATCGATTTTAAATCAGTATATCTGTTAAATTGAACTAGCCAAGGAAATTTAGAAAATAGTTTTCCCTATCCCATATTTTGATTCATGGGTTTAAAGGATAAAGAATCGTAGCCAAAGTGTTTCCCAGAACAAGGAAAAACCTAAAATAACTTCTTTTTTTTCTCCCCAGTGCTGGGATGGAACCTAGCCTCCTGAGTGCTAGGTAAATACTCACAGCCCTGGCCCAGGGCTTCCGGGGACCAGGAAGATGTTGCCAACAGCAAGCCACACCGGGAAGTCGCCACACACCATGGCCAGCGTGCACCTTCTGAAGCTGTGAATTCCACCATAAGCTGGCCACAAACACAGGTTGGCATGGTCAAGGGCAATCCAGTTCTGATCCAAGGAACTCTGACCAGTGTAAGGAGTGAGCACAGAATCAGATTGACCTTAGAAACCCGCAGCTGGCCCTCTGCTCCTTGCCGGCCCGGCGAGCTCTGGGCAGGCAGTGAGGAAGCCGGGGGTGCTGGCTTCTCTCCTGCAGGACTGCCCGCCAGGGAGCCCATGCTGACTTTCTCTTCCATAGGCATTTTCCATCTTCCCTGTAAATTAACATGCCGCCACGTGCCTCCTGTATCTGCTTCCTTATTCCTTCAGTGGCTATTTAAAGGGCCCCCTATGTGCTTAGTGATTCAAAGAGAGAAATCACAGAACTGGGGGGGCTGAGCAGCTGAATGAGTGGTGATCCATTAACAGAGGTGAGAAGACCCGGAGGTCAATCGTGCTTGGGCTGGCAGTGATGAAATCAAGGTCAGATTTGACAGTGCGAAGTGTAAAATGCCCACCGCATGTCTCAGAGGAGGATGCAGGTTCCCAGGAGCTCATGGGAAGGAGCGGCCGGGGGAGAAGTCCTGGGAGTTCCGCCAGTGGACATGGTCTCCAGCCTGCCTGCATTTGGGCTTCACTGACAGTATTCCAGTTCTGAACCCCACAGGCTGACCACATGGCCCTGGCCTGGGACTATTACTCCTGGAGAGATGGGTGTGTCTCCTTGCTCAGGTGTCTCTCTTGCAAATTACAAGAATGTGATAAACCATGGAGGAACAGCAGAGGGCGCTGTGAATCTAAAGTGCTCCTAAAGCACAGAGGATTAGCAAAAAGTCAGTACTGTAGGGAAGATGTATCTTATGCCTAACTACGTGCAGGGTGAAATTCCAATCAAGTATTCTCTTTTGAGAGTTAAAAATAGATTTTAAAACGGACACATTATTTTTGCAGTATTTCATTGATGTGATATTAGCACCTCTTCTTTCCCAACCAGATGTGAAACAGTTTTGATGGAACCAATTACCTGTAGGACTTAAACTGCATAAAGCAAAGGAAAACAAAGGACAAAATGGTAAATATGTGTGCACTTCGACATTTAAAAATAGTTTTTTCACTTTGCAGTTTTATGTCAGATTAAATGAGATAGCTTGATAATATTTCTGAATACAACGGTGCCTGGTATTCAGAAGGCACTCAATAAATGCGAGTTATTTTCTTTTTTTGCTCCTTTTATTGAATTCTCTAGTCAACCTACTTCTTAGAAAAATATTGTATTTCCCACAAAGATTGGTTACCTTACACCATCACTCTCAGTTATTGATTTGGGATGTTAGAGATGCAAATGATAAAACACACAGGCTCATGCAGATGGAGAGTTAATTTACAACTGAGAAACTGCTCTGTGGGTTTGTTGTTGCTGCTGTTTGTTTTTGATAATGTGCAATTGTAGAAATTTACGAAGAGCCTTTCAAGAGGGCAATGTCCTGCCTGCAGAGGCGATTTGCCTGGGCATGGATCGAGTCCGAGACTGACTGTCGCCCTGCTATTGAATTAGAGCTATTATTTTTGACAAGTACGGCAGCTGTATCATCACTTTAATCACCCAATAATCCACTGTGTCTCTTTATGCTAATAAATAAAACATCCCTCGTTAAATATTTCGTAGGAAGCAAGAGCAGACCTGTAATCTCCTCCCCCCCATATGTTACAAAGTAAAATGATATAACAGTAATCAAATCAAATCAAATCATGTCTAGGAGTTTTATAGACAACTAATAGCTGCGACTGCAAAGTGCACATCAGATACCAATTGAAGGGTACTTCTCTCTTTAATATAATATAGTATACATATTTCACTAACTGTCTCATGATATCAAATGAATTTAACAAGATGATTATGTAGGTCAAATTACTTAGTAAGTTCTTTTAAGAATGGCTTTTAGACCCATTATGACTTTTAATGGTGCAATTTGTTAAATGATTGGAATTTCTAGAATCCTGCCTGCGAGTGCCGGTCAGAAACCCTCGCTCTGTCCTGGTGATCTATTTTTAAAACCTACTGCTCGCTTGTGGCTATTGAGACAAAAAATGACCACCAAAGAGCAACTTCTTAAAGCTCATTTCTCATTTTAAATTATTTACACTACTTTCTTATGCCAGATTATAATTTGAATATGCTAATTTCAAATAATCTTCTGACCACATTTCTTTCCACTCTGCATGAAGACATCCTGACATCCTTTCTTCCTCTTTTCCCCTCAAATATTAAATATGGCCCTTCTTACTTTTTAGTCAGAAGCTATGGATCAAATAGGTATGACTAGTTTAAACTTTTTAAATGGTAGGTTAGTTTTTTAAACTTAGTTTTTACTTTCCTTTTGTTAAGTTTTCTTTTTGCAGTGTTATTGGTCCAGCCGAGGGCCTGGGGCTCTGCCAAGGAGCCACATCCCCAGCCTGAGTTAGTTTCCTTATTGTACATCCCCAACAGTAAACAGAAAAGCCAAAGGCACATGACTGAAACACTCAGTCTTTGTCCTCAGAGCCCTGTCGTCTATGTTGCCTTTTGGCATTTATTTTACTCAGCTCAAGAAAGCTTATTATTCAAGGTAAACTTTAAAAAATTGCCTACTGAAAATCACATAGCAATTTCTTCTTTTGTTTTCTTTTTCATTTGTTCAACGGAGTCTTTCTCTGTTGCCTAGGCTGATCTTGAACACCGGGGCTCAAACTTCCTCCTTCTTTAGCCTCCTGGGTAGCTTGGGACCATAGGTGCGTCCCTGTGCCTGGAACACAGGTGAGTTCTTGGTTCCTTCACTTTAAAGATTATTACATAAACTAACGATTACCTGCCTCCATGTAATAATTGATCTTACAAATCAACATCCTTGAAAAACTAATCTTACATCTCTGCTCTGCCTACACTTTCCATTGAAATTCTCCTAAAACTCCGAACAGCCTTAAAATCCCTAACTCTGATCAGTAGCCAAAGTCAGAGCTTCCCAGCACACGGCGTTGCTCTTACTGTAGAGCAGAGAGCATTCTGGGGCACCAGTTCCTGATGGGGACATTGGTTCAGTTCTTTTCCCACTCCGGTTCTCGCATCCAGGTGACCCTGGATGCAAGTCCCTTGGCTTCTCAGAAACCCGGTCACAGCTCCGAAATGAGGCTGACAACTCTTGATACCTGCTCCTTGGGGTGGTTGTGGGGTTTAATGAGTTCCCCGCATATATTCTCATTTCTGCTCCTGCCTTCAGTGAGTTGTAGACAGGGGTAGAGTAGAAGCGGAACCTGGGAGCGTGCCTGGAAGTCTGGCTGAAAGTCACTCCAGAACAGTGTTATTTAATTTTTCTGCTTCTTTTAGTTCAATGGATGTAACATTCACAATCCTCTCTCAGCCCATCAACCACAAAAACTTAATTAGATATTATATCTCCTTGGTTTAAAATAGTATTTAATTTTACATAATGTGTTCAGCCAAAATATTAGGATTCCCTAAACAGAAATGTTCCCTCTATTTTTTTCCCTTGGGCTTTTCTTTCAATTTTTTTTTTTCTGTAGCTTTTAAAAAAATTATTCTCCTTAAAGTATGATTTCGGCAGCTTCCCTCTGTGAAACATCACCAACTCCCCCACTACCACTACTTAATTGAAGATGTAATCCCCATTTAGCGACTCTGGAGCCTCCCAGATACCAAATGCAGCAACGAGTAAATATTAACATTCCTGTTAAATGCGCACTGCCTCTGATTCCTTTCCCCACAAATTGTCTTCCTGTTCCTCCGAGTGTCATCTGAAGTGAGATTATATTAACTGTGCCTTATATGGGGCTGGGAGCGCTGGAGTCGAAATTAATGGGCAAATATCCTTTTCACTTACAGAGTAAATGAACACTCCGTCTTTGAGCCAGGGCCAGGTGTGACAGGAAGTCGCAGGCTACCCAACCAGGAGCACAGGCACTTCCCAGCATTTTGTCGCTTGATTGGCAAAACGTGGAATCAAAGGAAATGTTCAGAATGACTAGCTCTTGGAACACAACAGTGCACAGCTGTATAAAATCAGGCTCAGATTACCCTCTTAGAAAATGTCGCCTAAACTGGGCGCGGTGGCCCACGCCTGTAGTCCCAGCACTTTGGGAGGCCGAGACAGGAGAATCGCGAGTTCAAAGCCAGCCTCAGCAATAGCGAGGCACTAAGCAACTCAGTGAGACCCTGTCTCTACATAAAACACAAAATAGGGCTGAGGATGTGGCTCAGTGGTCGATTACCCCTGAGTTCAATCCCTGGTACCAAAAAAAAAAAAAAAGTAAGATGTGGCCAAAATACTTGGGCTGCCTCAGTGGCTGGGAGTGCAAGCATTTGGTCCATTTCCTGTTCTGTTCCAAGATAACCCAATTCTGGGACAGGACCACCAGGCTGCAGGGCAGAATCGTGGCCCCCAACCCCCAAAACTCAAAACAGTAGTAGGACCAAATTCACGTGGAAACTTAATTGACACATCATCATGGCCCGTGTTGCGGGTACCGCGCGATGATTGAACGACGTGTGATGACCGAGTCCGAGCTGTCCCCGAGTCCGTGGGCTTGATGTGGGCGACCCGGGAGCGCCGCCCTTCTCGGTCCTTCTGAAGCATGCAATGACTTGGGGGTGGTCACCCTGCCGGGCTGCGGTGGTGGCATCTGTTAAGAGAACCCCGTCAGTTGGAAGCCGGAGAGAAGTAAAGCGCCCTTCCTTTTCCTTCCTGGCTGAAGACGGTTATGGCTCCCTGAAGAAGCGTTTGTCTCCCAATGACAGCAGAGGGCACCAGAGACTAGGCCACCGCCAGCTCCTGGCGCCGAGGCGCGGCCTCTTACTGCGCGGGCCGCGGTGCCCTTCCCACGGATGTTTGGTACCCAAAGGTCACGACTGACTCTCTCTCTCTCTCCCTCTCCCCGCGCCCCACTCTCTTAAATGAAGATTCTCTCCCCCGATCTTTGCGCTTGTCTTTCGTGCCGCCGAGGAGAATTGCTTTGGGGAGGCCATCCTTCTCTTCTGGAGCCATTCCGAATGCGCATGTCCCCATTAGCGCTGACACATTTGTGCACATAGATGCGCATGTATCATTTTTTAATCAAAACTAGAAGGAAAAATTATTACATAACAACAATCTCAGTCCTACTGAGGGACCTGTCACCGGGATCCTATGGGGCTTGGCGAACATCTGTTCAGCATCAGTGCCCCACGAAGAAATTATTCTTATGCTCATTTGAAAGACAGGTAAAGCAACGGTCAGGCTGGAAAGACAACTCGGGACAGATGACAGCACCATCCTCCATCAGCCAGAGGATGAGGCTGGGGGGCACGCCTGGTGCGTGCCTTTAGGGTCAGACAAGCATTCATTTGCTATTCCAAACAGCATTGAAGGATGATATTCACTACAAAAATCCAAAAATCTGGGTTAAAATTCTGTTTCTTTGCTGCAGCATCTGGGAAGCTTCCAAGCCACTTACTGTACTTGGTGGCTGTGGCTCCTCTGGTTGATTCAGAAAGCACGGGCTGTAGAGGAACAAGTACCAAGAGGTCAGGTGGCTTCTGGATCCTTCAGGATGTGGGAAATGAGACAGGCTAGCTGTGTCTCAAGAATAAAGAGTCTATAACTAATTACACCAATAAAAAAAAAAAGAATGAAGAGTCTATCATTGCCAGAGGGACCATCCTGGGGGTCCCAAGGAGGCATGAGTGTCCTGGAGTTCCCTCTTATAGAAAGATCTAGAAAGGATTCATTTTAGGATAAGGCTTTTTGCTGCTTGGATTTGTTTATTCTATTCCTTTGAGGGGCTCAGACAATCAACATTTGCAAACTCAGGTTTGGAAGATACGTAACTATTCTTTCCAAGGCAACTCAGTTTCATTTATGAGCATCATTCTGCCAAATAGCAGACTATCGGTCTCAGTTGAGTTCTGGTTTCCTTGGATCAAGCTCAATTCTAGAGGCTACAAGGCATGGAGGGCGTGCGTGCTGGCATCTGGGGCATGACCACCACCTCACCTTGATCTCTGGTCCATAAAGGACACTGCCACATGGTCCTCCTTCCCAACCACAGAACCTCTCCAGACTCTTCTCTTTGGGGTATGGGAGTCATTTTGCAGTGGTCCCTGTGCCCTCTGGGACTTGGTCTCAAGCCCATCTGTCTAACTGGACAGCCATCTCCACCATGAGCCGCTATGTTCCCTGGGCTTGTGCGGGGAACAAGGCACGGGTCCCTCTGGGACAGGTTTCTCCTGGAAGTCTGGGCTCTCTGCCTTCCTCTTATCCCCCACTTCCTTTACCCCCTTCTCTGCCAGCCTGAGAAGCTGGCGCTGTGGGGCTCTGCACCTCTCCTACACCTAGGTCGCAGGCCCTGTCCCTCAGGGCTTGGGCTCTGAAACACAACGGATTTTCCCCGTCCCTCTATGTGAGACCCCTTCCCTGAGGTGAAGGTGCCACTTGGTATTGTTAACTACGAAGGGTGAGGAAATGTGAGGGGGGGGGACACATCCCTCAGAAATCCTAAATATCGTTTTAGTCTATACACAATAAAATCAATCCAACTTACAGAATAAATAAAGAAGCAAGAACAGGTGTGAGACATAGAAAGTCAAGTCTGAAGGACAGAAAAATGCCTAACAGACAGCCCGCTCGTCCAACATGCAATGAAACTTAGGGTATATCTCTGGGCTTCCTGGCTGGTGGCCAAAAGGGGGGGCAAGAAAGGGACACTGTCCCTTTATGTCCTCATTTTTAAAATAGAGAAGATATACATATTCATCAAGAGAAATAAGAGGGTTTCTTTTGCTCTGAATTCAAATAAATCATCACTTGGGATCTTAGGATGGCAGCCCCAGGGGGAAAGGTGAACTTGACATCATGGCAATCCAGAAATGAGCTCAAGTGCCCCTCGGGTCCTGGTGGCTCCAGACTAGGAGCTTGAAGTCAGAGCAGAACTTTGAGCTGCTCCAATAGCAGGCATCCTTGCCTAAACACACAGAAAAAAAGGAAAGAAAATTTAAATACCCCAAAGGGACATAACTACAGTGGTCTCCCCTTATCCACAGGGAAAGTCTCCAAACCCCAGTGAGTCTTGAAAATGCAGATGGTACTAAATCCTACACACTGATAGGATATTTTTTTCCTATATGACCTGTGGTGTTGCCACACAGCACCAGAGTTAAGCTTTCCTCCCACATTTCATGTCCTGGTGTCTCCTTGGAGTCACTACTCTTTCCCTTTGGGGCCACTGTTAAATCAAATAAGGGTTAATTGAATACAAACTTGCCATACCTCAACAATCAGTCTGATAACCAACATGGCTGCCGAGTAACCAACTGATAGGTAGCATATACAAATTGGATACACTGGAAAAAGGAATGATTCACATCACGGGTGGGATGAAATAAGATAGCATGAGATTTAATCATGCTTCTCAGAAGGGCACATAACTTATAAGCTTATTTCTGGAATTTTCTATTTAATATATATATATATATATTTTTGGTACCGGGGATTGAACTCAGGGGTCCTTAACCACTGAGCCACATCCCCAGCCCTATTTTGTGTTTTATGTAGAGACAGGGTCTCACTGAGTTGCTTAGCACCTTGCTGTTTCTGAGGCTGGCTTTGAATTTGGGATTCTCCTGTCTCAGCCTCCCAAAGTGCTGGGATTACAGGCGTGCACCACTGCGCCCAGCTTCTATTTAATATTTTTGACTGTGGTTCACTATGGAAAGTGAAACTAGAGAAAAAGGCCAACTAGTACAGTGAAAAATCCATTGCCCTCCCATTACCATCACACACTCTCCAGTAGTCCTCCCTTGAACCATCGTGAACTCAGCTCCTCACCCATCCTTCCAGGGTTGATCTATACTATACAAGGGGTATTTAGCCCCTCTTGTACTTTTATATAAATATAAGTTACTATGTACCTTGCTTTTCACAATAGATCTGGGGATAGTTACATGTCAGTCTGTTTTTTTTTTTTGTTTTTTTTTTTTTAATGTTTGCATGGTACTTCATAACATAGGGAGTCTGTGTTATTAAATTAGTCTCTATTGAGATTCATTCAGTCATTTATAACCAATTACTTCTCCCCTCTTCCCTTTGTCCTTCCTGACTTTTTTCCTATTTCTTTCTTTTCAATACTGGAGATCGAACCCCGGGGTTCTACCACTGAGCTACATCCCAGGCCTTTTGGTTTTTTATCGTGAGATGGGGCCTCGCTAAATTGTCCAAGCTGGACTCAAACTTGTGATCCTCCGGCCTCAGCCTACTGAGTTGCTGAGATCACAGGTGTGCACCAGTTGCTTTTTAAGTAATGCTGCAATGAGTTACCCTGAACATACTTCTTTATAGCAAACATAAGTGTTAGATAAAAACCTATTTGTGAAATCATTCAGTTAAAGGGAACAGACATTCTAAGTTAGGAAATATATTGTTGAATTGAACTACAGGAGGTTGAACAATTAACTTTCCCACAATTTTGTTTAAAGGTACCTGTTTTCTCTATACTTGCCAACATAATACAGCATTAAATTTTTTAATCTTGGCCTATTGCCTAATATTCTCTTTTTCGATTATTCTCACTGTCCTATTATAGAGGAACTGGGTTGGGGAAAATGCCCCAAATCAGGGTCATCTGAATGATACAGGCAGGACCAGCTATATAACTTGCAAAATAAAAATGCAGAATCCCTTGTTCACAAATTACTAAGGGCTGGGGTGTAGCCCAGTGGCAGAGCTCTCGTCCAGTATGTGTGAAGCCCTGGGTTCAACCCCCAGCACCAAAAGAAGAAAAAAATGGCATTAAGAGTTTTCAGATGGCAACAGGAGACCATTAACATCAGGGCAAGACTCTCCTAAGCATGCAGCCCTGTGTGAAGGGTCAGGCTGAACCTCACGCAACTTCCCTTGCATACAGGGTGGCACAGGGTAGTCACTAAAAATGACCAGCTGGGGGGCTGGGATTGTGGCTCAGTGGTAGAGCGCTTGCCTCGCATGCGTGAGGCACTGGGTTCGACCCTCAGCACCACATAAAAAAAATAAAACAAAGATATTGTGTCCATCTGCAACTAAAAAAAATATTTAAAAAAAAATGACCATCTGGAGACTTCCATCAGGGTGGGAAAACGTACATGAAAAAGGAAAGGTCAAATTGTTCTTGGACACAGCCTTTGCAACATGGATGTGCTTGAGTTACAGAGATTGGATGCGTGGTTCTGGCGTCTCAGTACAGAGCTGGTGCTCCCAGGATTCTGGCTGAACCGTGTGAACTTGCTGTGATGAGGTGCGGTTTCAGGTGGCTCCGTGTAGCCAGCGCTCTTGTTCCATTTGGCTTCCCCCCAAAGCAGGCCCAGTGGTTATTTGGTATGATCCAGGAGGCAGTGAAACAGGAAGGAGAAGGGGTGTGTTCCGCCTGTCCCCATGGGTGGGGGACTCAGAGGACAAGTCAGAACATGCCTCTGAAATGGGCCAGGCGGCTGAGGCCTTAGGCCACTAGCTCCCGGCCTGTCCATGGTGGGAGGCAACATAGTCACTCTCTGGCCTTCCCAGGAGGCCCTGCTCGCAGGGGTCAGGAAAAACCTCCAGAAGCAGTGTGCTGTGTGGGGCTGTTGTCCTGTCCATACCCATCCCAGTCCACTGGGTGTCCCTCCCAGAACCCACACAACCATCACTTGCAAGGGCCAGGCACAACAGGTGCAAATAAGCTCACACTGGCCCAAGGGATGGGACTGTCGAGTCACATGTCATGCAGTTGTTTGGCACTGCCCCATGAATGGAGGGCTCAGAAGGCGGGAGGGTGGCGGACACCCATGCTGGGGGAGGGTTTTAGTCCAGTTTCTATTGCTAGTGACACAGCATCTCAGTCTGAGTACATTATCAAGAAGAGGTTAATTTTGCTGCACCATTCTGGCCCAAGACTGAGGGGGCCGAACATGGAGGGGCCTCTTTGCCATCAGGGTTGGAAGCAGTGTGGGGAATCTCGTGGTGAGTGACCGAGTGTGAGAGCACATGACCGTGTCTCCAGCCTCTTCCTCCTCTGATGACCTCCCAGAGGCCCCCCTCTAAACACCGCAGTCTGTGAAGTCCCCGCCCTCCCAGATTCTCACAATTGGGATTAAATTCCAATGTGAGTTTCAGAGGGGAACAACCAGATTGAGCAGGAGCTCACAGGCAGAAGGGAAGGAGCCGCATGTGGACCTGGCAAGGAGGAGGCCTTGCCGGAGTTCTTTTGCAATATTTTGCAAGAAAGTCATAGAATAACACAGCTTTGGTGGGACAGCCCCTGGCAGTTCCCTTTTATTGTAGTTTGTCTGTTGGGACAGAACACTCTGCGCCCCTGCTGACTGCATGCCCTGGTTGCCAGGCTGGCCAGTGGCTCTTGGTGAGCAAGGGCCCTGTCCTTCCAGCCTTCCACCTTCCCAGGGAGCCTGCAGGTGCCTTCAGGGAAGTGTCTTCTGCAGTCAGTTTCTGCAGGTCTCCCCAAAGCCCTATTTTTTGGGGGGCGGGGGGACAAGAAATCCTTTGGCTTTGTTTTCTTAAAGGAAACATTGGTTGCTGGAATCAGATTCATAAGGTTATTTCTTTATTTATTTGGAGGGGATGTTCCCAGGGAATCTTTGAACATTGAAGACTCTAAAGAGAAATTGAATAAATAGATGAAAATCTTTAATAACTCAGTAATCCTGTTTCTAAAAAATGTTTAAAACTTCGGCTCAGTGCCGGCCCACTTCTTCTCAGGAGCCGAGGACAGAGGTGGTCTGTTGAGGAGGGCAGTCCCTTCCCAGAGTTATCCACTGGCTCCTCCCGAGGTCCCCCCACTCTGAGTGGCCTGTCACCTCTCTGGAGTCAGCTGATGGTTTCAAAGCCAAGACTTCTGAAGGAGGCCAGAGGGAGAGGGGTGGCAGGAACAGCGGGGCAGGCGGGCAGGGCATCTGTGGTCTTGGGTGTTTCTGCCAGGGCTGACACTCGGCCGCTTTTTTTTTTTTCCTTTGACAAGAGTCTGCTTGGAAATGCATCCAGACTGGTCCCTGACGTGCTCTTGCTCTTGTTCTAGGATCTCCTCCTTCAGGAGGGCTTCCACATGGACCCCCACAGCCCTGGCACGTCCTCAGATACTGATCACGGAGCTCTGTGTCCCCATGCTCCTGTGACATTCATCTACAGATGCATCTGAGAGCCTCTGGCTGCCCTGCAGATCGCCTCCCACCCCACAGGGTCTGCAGCTCCACGCAGAGCGGGTGGCTGGTGACCTGCGGCAGGGGTGGGGTCTGCTTCCGAGAGGTTGCCCCATCCCCGTGGCAGTGTTGAGGTCTGAGCCTGCAGGTCTCATTCCCACCCCCTGCCTCCCTGTCAGGGTGACTGGAGTCCAGGAGGTCAGGACGCACGTCCCAGAGTCCCAGAGCTCATCACTGTGGAGGGCCTTCCGGACGCCATGCTGTTCTCCACCTGCTGCCGGGAACCCTTCCTTCACAGCCCGACACTTTAGTCCTGCTTCCAGTCTCGTCTCCAAACCTTCCTCCGCTGTGGCCACTAGAAAGATGTCCCCAGAATGCAACACACGCCCCACGCACTCCTGGAATAAAAGCCACCAGTGACCCAGGCCTGCCAGCTCCTAGACGTGGTGACAGCTCCCGCTAAGGGGCCGTTCCTCACCCACAGCTCTTTTCACCTGCTACACAGCCCCCAGTCCAAATGCCTGTCCCACACCCGATCTCTAGGCACCTGTGTCACTGGGCAGGCACCGAGGAGATGTCTGTCCTCTTTCCTGAGCCCACTCTGCACATTCTGCTTCCGGGTGAACATCTGCCCGCCTCACCCCTGCTGGGCGCCCCAGGAGAGGATCGTGTGTACATGTGCGGGTGTGTTCATTATGTTTCTTTTAAAATGACAAATAATAATTGTACATAATTATGAGGCACAGTGTGATGTTCTGATAGATGTATGCATTGAGGAATGATTAAATAAACTAGTGAACTATCACCTTCTCTCCTCATCATGGCATTTAAAATCTACTCCTTCAGCAATTTTGAAATACACAATATATTATTAACTACAGTCTTCATGGTGTGCAAAAGGTCACTAAGACATACTCCTCTTGTCCAACTAAAACTTCGTACCCTTTGGCCAATGTCTGCCCACCCTGTCCCCACCTCCTCTGGTCACCACCATTCTGCACGGGTTCAATGCTGGAGCTTGGAAGTGATCTCATGCGCTGTTTGTCTTTTCTGTGCCTGCCTTATTTCAATTAATATCATGTCCTCCAAGTCCGTCCATGTTCTCACAAATGACAGGATTTCCTTCTGTTTCAGGGCTGAATAGTATTCTACTATGTATGTCTCCCATGTTGCCTTTATTCATTCATCCATTGAATGCTTAGGATGCTTCTCCATCTTGGCTCTGGGAATCCTACTGCAGTGAACATGGCTTCCCCACCTCCTCCTCGGTGCTGGGGACCATGTTTATGGAACACAAAGTTGAATGAACTGACTTTGAAGTTATCTTCACTTATGAAGTTTGCAACTCCTGCTCTTCTTTTAGGGCGAGGTTTTGACAGCAGATTTGGATGAAGGAAGGGGGCGATGGGGAAATGTCATTAAGAAGACAATTGGGGGCTGAGGTTGTGGCTCAGTGGCAGAGCGCTTGCCTTGCACATGTGAGGCACTGGGTTCGATCCTCAGGACCACATAAAAATAAGTAAACAAAATAAAGACACTGTGTCCATGTATAACTAAAAAATATTTAAAAAAAAGAAAAGAAGACAATTGAAAGCTGGGCGTGGGGGTGCACTCCTGTAATCCCCGCAACTCAGCAGGATGAGGCAGGAGGATCACAAGTTCAAGGCCAGCCTCGGCAACTTAGTGAGACCCTGAGCACCTTAGCAAGGCCCTGTCTCAAAAAGGCTGGGTACGGAGCTCAGTGTTGTGAAGTGCTGCTGTGTTCAGTCCCCACTACCAAAAATAAAAAATAAAAATAAAAAAGTAAGTGGCTGGCTGGGGGCAGAGCTCATGCTGGAAGTTGGGAGCCCACCTGCACAAGGCCCAGTCCCCAGCACCACACACACAGTGCCTGGATTCCACGCGGCCCCTCTGGAGCCTCCTACCCCTGCCTTGCCTCTCATGCCTGGCTCACCAACCGGTCGAGAATGGACCTGGGCACCAGGCAGGGTCTTTTCTCTGTCACCTTCCAAGCTGCTGCCCTTTCTGTTCATGCACATCCACCTCCTGTGCTACTGCCTGGTGCCCACCTAGCACTCTGTGCGGCCACCACCCGGGGCTGGTAAACAGCCCTGCTTAACATGGGTCCAGATTCACTCATTACTGGAAAAGCTGGCAGTGTCGATCTGTAGGGACATCCATTTTAATTATGGAAAGGGCCTCCTTGTCGATCATTTAGATCCCACAGAAAATAATACACTGAATATAAGAGAAAAATCCGCCTCTCTCTGGCTTCAGGTTGAGACGCACGCTGCAGAGTTGCCCTACTCCCCAGTGAGGCACACTTGGCCCTTTGAGTCCCTTCTGCCACCTTTTGGAAAGCCATAGGACTGCAGAGGCGACAGACGCATTAGGGGAATTCTGGAGGGACACGCGGATGGTGATCTCAGGGAGCTGGCACAGGCCAAGAGGCACATGGCCGGCTGCAGGCTGGACGACAGGAACCCTTCCCCAGCTCAAGCCTGTCTGCAGAGCTGGTCAACACGGAGTGCCAGCATCAGCATCCCAGCCACTCAGGATGACAAGGCCTCTGCACAGCCCGCTACTGGGACGCAGGATGTCTGGGCCCTGGGTCTGGAGTTGCTCAGCTGTGCCCCTGGGGCAGTCGCCATTCTGCATCCCCAGCCATAGGAGGACACAGGACCTTCTAAGCTCTTTTAAAATGGGGCCCTGAGGCCTGAGTGAGGCTGTTACTCCCCAGCCCTGGGCTGGGCCTCAGGAGCAGGAGGACAAAGGACGGCAGAAAAACCCTAAAAGCCGAGGTGCTGCTGGGCAGTAGAGTGCTTGCCCAGCCTGGGTCGGGCCGGGGCTCCACCCCAGCACCCACAGTAATGATGGCAGCAAACGGCAAACAGTTTGGCACTGGACAAGAGTCTGGGTGGCAGTGCTGCGGGCTATCTTCTGGTTCCCATGTTTCTCTTCTGCAGCTTGCCTGTCATCATAACTTGCGACTTCATTCAAAATACATTGATTTAGCTGGGCGCCGGGGCGCATGCCTGCAATCCCAGTGGCTAAGGAGGCTGAGGCAGGAGGAACCTAAGTTCAAAGCCAGCCTCAGCAACTTAGTAAGGCCCTAAGCAACCTAGAAAAGCATAAAAAAGGGCTGGGGATGTGGCTCAGTGGTCAAGTGTCCCTGGTTCAATCTCTAGTACCCAAACAAGCACCAATAAAAAACAAATTCCACTTTGGGAGGCTGAGACAGGAGAATCGCGAGTTCAAAGCCAGCCTCAGCAACAGCGAGGTGCTAAGCAACTCAGTGAGACCCTGTCTCTACATAAAACACAAAATAAGGCTGGGGATGTGGCTCAGTGGTCAAGTGCCCCTGAGTTCAATCCCCAGTGCCAAAAAAAAATTCACTTATTGTCAAAAAGACTAATTTGGGATGAGGCTGTAGCTCAGTGTCAGAATGCTTGTCTAGAACGTGTAAGGCACTGAGTTCAATCCCTAGCACCACATGAAAATAAAGGCGTGCTGTCCATCTACAACTACAAAAAGTTTTTTTAAAAAAGACTAATTCTTTGCAGATCACAATGTGATACTGTAAAAAGCAGAAGTCTCCTCAAGCCAGCATTTCTTCCTTAGCTGTCCTGAGATCATCAGTTGGGTGTCTGTCTTTGCAGGTGTCTGTCCTACATGTATATGAGGCCCCCTGTGTGTGGTGTTTTAATGGGATAGAATTTACAAATTATTTGGCAACTAAATGGCTGCACTTTGTGATGCTTCATGGAAGTCTTCCTGTATCGGCATCAATTTTCCCGGTGTCGACGCCGTAACACAATGGATTGTATGTGACTAATCTCTAAATGATGGGCATAGGGTTCTTTCCAAATCTTCACTCTGACAGCCACTGCTAAGATGAACAACCAGGGATAGGTAATTTTGGACACTTAGACTAGTATTCCTAAAACATCTTTTTAAAAAATTAGGTGACATTCACAGGACCTACAATTAACTTTTTTTTTAAGGTGCTGAGAACAGAACCCAGTGCCTTGCACATGCTAGGCAAGTGCTCTACCATTGCTACATGCCAGTCCTATAATTAACTATCTTAAAAGGTGCAAATCATGCCAGTCCTATAATTAACTATTTTAAAAGGTGCAAAACATTTAAAATATTGTGCAACTATCACCCCTAAACACCTCTAAGTGGTGAATAATTACTCCCAATTTCCCCTTCTCCTGTCTCCTGGTAAGCATTGATCTGTTTTCTGTCTCTGTGGATTGATCTTCTCTGGACATTTCATATGTATCTTTGTTTGTTTTGGTGCTGGGGATTGAACCTGGGTCTTCTACCACTGAACTATATTCCCAGCACTTTAAAAAATTTTCAGAGTATTGCTAAGTTGCACAGGCTGGCCTCAAACTCACGATCCTCCTGTCTCAGCCTCCCAAGTAGCTGGGCTTATGGGTGTGCATCACTGTACCTGGCTAGACAGTTCATGTAAATGGAGTGCTGCCACCTGTGGCCTTCTGTGACTGCTTTTCTACATGATGTCATAGTTCCAAGGTTCTTGCATGTGGTAGCACGAATCGGTCTCCATTCCTTGCTACAGCTAAATGATATTCCACTGTGTGTATGAACCACAATCTGTTGATTTCATTCATCTGCTGCCAGGCTAATGTTCCTCCTCAGGGAACGGTCATGAAGGGTGGGGTGCTCAGGGCAGCCTCCCTGGCCCTTCCCCGGGTGACCCTGGTCTCAGGCACTGTTTCATTTTCTAGAAGTGACCCAGGCTGTTTTGCCCTGGAAATGGCTGTCCAGCTTTTGCAGGCTTTTTTTTTTTCTCTCTCTCTCTTTTAATCAAGGGTAGGATAAAAGACCAATGGGTCCTCAAGTGCCTCATGATGTGGAGGGTTTGGAATTGGAGAGAATGTTAGGCAAGTAGCTGGTTCGGTCAGTCTTTATTACGTGTGCTAAAAAAGAATCAGCTCACTATACAATGGATTCCCGCTGCTCCAAAGACCTGGCCCTTGGGGGCTGGGAAAAATGGCAACAATAATAACCCCTTACACTTCAGCCAGTGCTGTGAGGGCCTGGTGCGCCTTCCTGCGATGCGAAGTGATGCATTTACCCGGGGTCAGAATTTCTCCGAACACTGCAAACTGAAGTCGGATTCGCTTCTTCTCCTCACTTCCTTCTTTTCCTTTGGTCCCTTAAATCTCCCCCAAGTGCCTACCCTGTGCCAGGCACTGAGGGTCTGAAGAGGCTGAGAGGTGGCCCCTGCCCATGCCCACTCACGCTGCAGCAGGGGAGACGAGGGTATGAGAGGAGAATGCCACCCCTTTGGGGAAAGTAGGACAACAGAAAGAGGGGACACACTGACCCCTGCGGATGACAGCAAGGACTCCGATTGCTTTTCTGGTTGACCCGCCCCCACCCTGGATGCCCACCTGGCTGACATCATGTGGACCAAACGTGCAGCTGAAGAGCAGGGTGGCTCCCCGCATAGGCAGGGGCCTGCAAGAGTCAGTGAGCATGAAGGTCCCAGGCACCTGGGTTCAAATCCTCTCCATCCACTAGCTGTGTGACCTCAGGCCAGGGCCCTCCCTCCAGGGCTTCCTTCCTCACCCCCCAAAACAAGGATAACATAGTCTCTCTGCTGCAGACATGAAGACAGGTGCACGTAAGCACAGCACACAGTATGTTCTCAGGAAGTGTCCTTCATCCTTTCCCAGGGTCCTGTCCACCCATCTTCTCCATGAAAGCAGTCCAGCTTCTTTTTCCAGGACCTGTTCCCAACTGGGACAGAAGATCGCTGGTGTTCCAGAGTGTGCCTGGGAGGCCTCCGGCTGGCCTGTCTCTCCTACTTTGCAGGAAACCAGTTAACATCAGTGTCCCATACCGCTGTCCTGTTCCCGTCCCCCAGCGTGGGCTCCCTCTGTTCAGCTGTGTGCCAACCTGTTTGACAGGCAGAATCTCCTCTCTGCCTGTCCCTGCAAGAGCCCCCACAAGTGCCTGAGCATCACCCGAATCTGGCCTCTGCCAAAGGCTGCAGCGGCCGTCGTACTCTCTTGACAAATTGAGCCCGAAGCGTTAAGATCGCTTCTGTTAGAACTTTCTAACAGTGTCATAAATCTTTTATTAACATTTGGTATTATACTAATTAAAACTGTTCTCTGTATGTATTATTAATTTCTGTAGCACTTCTTGCTGGGGTGACATTTTTAGCCAGCTAAGCAGAATGTAGCACAGTAAATAAGAAGAAACTCATTTCCAGACAATTAGCCTTGCAGAAAAATAAGTTGGTTAATGGAAGCCTTGATGATTACAAATTTTACCTAAATAAACAGGGTATCTTAATGGTAACTCTTCAAGCTAAGTAAACAGATTGGGGTGGTAATGTCCTAAGCAATACTTAAATGTAACTGTTTAATAAATTGGTAAATTACTCATTTCATCTTAGAACAAAATGGTAATACTGTAGTAATAACCTAGTATATATTCCGTAAATATGAAGCATTATCACTTTAGCTCTGTAGAAATCACCACAGTGATATGTCAGCATTGATCTAAAACTGCAGCATTTTATCTCAAGTTTATTACCCATTTTTGAGAATCGCTGAGATTTTCAGAGCATAATGGCAATAAAAGAAGAATTTAAAAAGCGCTTTAATGTGCATAAGTTAATCAGAGGTATCCTCGGGGGGAAAAGGAAATTTGGTAAAACATGAATTATAAGCATCATTTAAACTTACTTTGGACACTAGAGATAATAAATGGCACCATAATTTAGAAATAGCTTTTAACATCAATGACGGTAAGTACCACTTTACTGTTCATAAGAATTGCAGAGCGGTGGTGCTGAGGCCAATTTTATTAGCCATTTTTTTCTTTATAAAAGCAATCCAGCCCTTTCCACAACTGAGGAGACAGGAACAAGACTTACGTGCTAATATGCAAAATGCATTTAAGTTTTTTGAAATAGAGAATAATAAATTGTGCCAAAAGATAGAGTCTGGAGACAAATGAATGATCATTTAAAAAGAATAAGGCACTCTCAGAGTTTACATATTTGGGGAAACTTGATAAAAAAAAAAAGCCAACAAATTGTTCATACATTTTCCCATTTGCTAGAACATGCGGGGTGCTTTCAAATCTGGGAGATGAAGTCATAAATCCCAGCGATTGGAGATGCTGCAACAGAAACGTATTTCTGTAAATTGTGGCCATTGACAAATCACTTTTAAACTCTATACAGAGCAGGTTCGACTTTCTCCTGAGAGCAGGAGAGCAACCTTCCTGCAGGGAAGCCTCAGATCTGACCTCTACTTAAAAAGCCCATGAAGCCACAAAGCTCAGAGGTAGGGACCTCACGCTAATGCACGGACAGTGCCAGGACTCCAAGAGCCACCTACTAAGCGCACAGCACTGGGCTGAGCATGACGGGGCCTCAGGAGAAGCTCGTGTGGAGCAGCACAGAACCAGGCTGGTGAAACCTGGTTTATATGCAAGGAGCAAATCTAAGACATCAGCCCAGACCCTGCCTTTCTGGATCTAATAACTTCAGGTTCTAAGTCTTTTGCTTTTCCACCTGACGAGGACACAAAAAGAGAATCCACTTTGCTTGATTGTAAGATCTTAGATGAATGTCACACAAGTGTCCCCTCTCTCCTCTGCTCTAGAACCCCACCTGTGTAAAAGGCCTGGGGATTTCACAAAGGCAGCTCCCTCTGGAGGCTAGTGGGGACGGGCAGCTCCTTCTGTAGCCTGGTGGGGACAGATGCAAAAGTGTCCTGAGGACTGGGGAGGGGAGAGGTGGAAGGACCAGGCAACAAGGAGCAGCTCCCAGCGAGGCGTGTTCCCTGGGTCCTGCAGGAAGAGAGCAGGCCTCCAAGTCCCTGGCGCACTCAACCCTGAGTTCTCTGTGTTCCTCTGGCCTCCAGACACCCTGTCATTGTTCTCTCATTCATTTGGGGCTCTCAGAGACAGCCGGGAAATATCAAGTGTGCCTGGCCTCCTCTTGGAAGCAGCTACATTTTGTGCAAGAATAACCCTGCTGTCTAACTGCATCGGCCCCTTCTCCCTAGGGTATCCGGCTGTGGTTGGAGACTTCAAGGACAAATTTAAAGATGCATTGGGGCACCCGGACTAGAAGTTAGAAGACAGTTGTGTTCACAATAGCTATCAGACCTTGGGCAAGTACACTATGAAGTTGCTCGGCCTTAGTTTTTTCATCTGCAAAATGGGATTTCAAAACTGTTTTTATATGATTATTGTGAGGACAAAGTGAGATCCCAAGTACAGAGCTTGGCACACAGTAGGTGCTCAGCACTTATTAGGATTCTTCTTTCCCTGGAGTCAGAACACCTGGATTCCAACCCATACCATATGTGACATCAGTAGGTTATTTAACACCACCAAACCTCAAATCTCTCATGGAATATCAGGGTCTATCAGCTTTATAACCTTGTTCCAAGGGTTAAATGTGTAAAATGCTTGGGTAAAGTGCTTAGTCCCCAACCTGGCCCACAGTAGGTGTTCTATAAATGCTACTTGCTATTACTGTTTAATAACGTGTCTTAACCTCCTGCATGGTGTTAAACATCAGCTACCAAAAGAAACTGAAGCCACAGAGTGCAGCAGGGCCCCTAGTTGCTCTTAGAATAATTGGCCACCATTTCTGAGGAAAACAAGAACAATATTTATGTTGTGAGGATTCACCTACCACTAATAATAACAAGAGGGGATATATCCTGACGATACGGACAAAAACACTGAGACTCAGGAGGTACAGTGGAAGAGCAAGCTGGGATTTTAACCCAGTCCTATAAAAAGACCCATGTATGTTATGGGCAGTTTGGTACAGGATGTAAAGCCTATTAGGTGCTATCTTTCTTCCCTAGAGCTGGAAGTCCTCAGGTCCCACAGCCAAGTTGTCACATTGCCACTGGCAAGGTTTCACGAGAGGCTGCTTGTAGCCTGGGCTGGGTAGTGGAAGTTTCCAGAATCCCTTAGATAAGCCACAAGAGCCAGCACCTTCCAACTACCTTTAGGGGGCTCAAAAAGAAATAACAGGTGTGTATGATGGCAGTGGCTGCAGTGAGATGCCAAGGGAAAAAAATTGAAAAATGATGCAGAACTGTCTGTTTTATATCTGACTTTAAGGATGTAATATTCAAATGGGTCAGAATTTCCTTTGGCAGTCACAGGAGACCCTGGCTTCAGGAACGAGGAGGTTTGAAGGACCTCAGTGGATAAAAGCCAGTGAGCTGGAGTCATTCAGTTTCCATTAAAAGCCCTGACACCAGAGGGGTCTTGAAAGGGGTTGTCACTTCTCAGAACATCAGTTTCCTCATCTGCAGAATGGGAGTTCCAATGACTAGATTTCCTAAGGTTAGGGTGAGGTTTCCATGAGCTTGTGCATTGCCTGTCAACAAATTGTGCCTGCTGTGTACCCAAAGCTGGCTCTGGGGACCCCCCATGGGTGGGTGCAGGTGGCTACAGTCCTGAGGGGCTCTCAGAGGTGAGGACTGGGCACCCTTGCCAGCCCTGCTCAGAAGAGCCCCAGCAGTACCTTCCAACAAACTTGAAACTGGAAGCATTAATTAAGTCCACCTGACCCAGGGCCCTCCCTCTGTGTCCCTGGTTTGGATTTCCTCTCTCCCCACCCCCACCTTCCTGAGTCTCACTACGTTAGGAACAAAAGTGCCCCAGCTGTGGCGGCCCACACAGCAGATGTCTATGTGGTTGTTTAGCATACTGGATATTTACTGGGGCCCGCCAGAGCAGAGCACCACCTTCTCCAGCCTAGGGAACACTGCTCACTGGGACCCTCCAGGGTTACCTTCCCGCTGCCTGCTAGGACAGGGAAGGCCTAAAGGCAGGGTCTTTTCTGCTGCTTCCCTCCCGCAGGGGTGAGGAATGAATTCTTCCCAAGTGGGGAGGAAGGAGGTAAGGGGTGCCCTGCCGACTCAACTTCCGGGACCTCAAGAGTTTCAGCGGCTCCCGGATGAGTCCATTGATCAATCGGCCTTGATAGCAAAGCCAATACGTTGCAGGTAGCAGGCTAGCGCCTGAGGTCTGGAGGCTTTTAAAGGCAATCTAAGGTTCTAGCGCTTTGGCTTCTTAAAATTAGGGGAGTCTGGGTCAGCACAAATCTCTATAATGAACCACGGGTTGATGGAGCTTTTCCAGGCTGTGATCTGAGTTCGGATCTGGCTTGGCTCAGGCCCTACACAACCAGCTCACCGTGTGCCCGGGGTGTGCATTAAGGTCTAAGGCCAAGTTTGAGCCAGGGTGAACCTCCGGAGTCTGCCTGTCTTTTCAGCTGCTCGACTTGATATTGTTCAGTGGGAACACAAGACCTTTCTGGGGACTCAATGGGACGGAAGGTAGAAAGAAAATAAATAAAACAGCTCAAATACTCTGTTCAAATGCTTTCTCCCATTCCACTTTCTCTATTGGAAGCATACCAAAGGGGTTTAATTAATAACTTACTCTTCCTTAATTGGTAGCCAGTCTGGCTGAGAAGGGTTGTTTCAATGGAAGTGAGGGGCAGGTACAGACATTGGCCTCAAGGTGATATCAGGATACTCACGAGTTTGACGAGGTCAAGCCAGGCCGGTTTCCAAATGATGTCGCCAGGGTCTACACCATTGGAGGAGGAGGGGAGCAGACAGTGGAGGACATTGCTCCATGCCTGCACTTTCCTCCAAAAGAGTGACACTTCTGATTAACCCCCATGTCATTAGTAGGTACTTAATTAGATTTTTTATCCGAGAATAGATTTTAAATGCTTTAAAAATGATAAATTGATAACTTGCTGTACCGAAGGCACTTTCTCCCCCACTTTCTCTGGGGCAGTCTTTAACCTCTACTTTTACAGTTTCAGAAACCAAGGTGCAGAGAGAAGTCACTGACTTAGGGACACACAGAAAGGGAACAACAGAACTGAACGGAGAGCTGCCACTGGCAGCCCCGCGTGGCTGGGGAGAGGCACGGATCGCTCGAGCAATTCCGCCAGGATTTTGAAAGTCCGAACCGAGACAGTGGGCGCCTGGGCCTGGGCGCAGCTGAGAGAAGACGCTCCCAGTGGCGTGGGTGCTTGGAAATGGAGGGGTGGCGTTCGCAGAAGAAAACGGCTATCCGCACGAGAAACTTTCGCTTTTCCAGAATGCAGGCGCCTAAGCCACGTCTGTGGTTCTCCAGCCTGGGTCCCCAAGCATTTTAGTGGCGCCGAAGCCAAGATGAGGCTTTTGTCTAGGGCTCTCTGGAACTTTCAGCGTGGTGGCCAATTTAGACCCTCCGGAAGCCCGAGGCCACATTTTGCCGTCCCTAACGGAGCACCGGGTCAGGCTGCCTTGAAGCTGGGCGCAGCTTTGGACAGCCAGGGCCCGGGCCGCCGAAATGGCTCAGCTGGCGGCGGATCCCGCACCGCCGCGTCCTCGGACCCGGGCGTCCCTGGCCCAGCTGCGCGCCGCCTGCCCGAAGCTGCCCAGGCAGGCAGGCGAAGGTTGCCCGCCTGAGCGGAGCCGCGGGGCCCCTAGGTCTCCTGCCCAAACCCCCGGCGGTCTCACCATTTCTGCATCGATGGCAAACGTGGCCCAGGGCGCAAGCCGGTGGGGCAAGAGAACTGGGCGTCTCCAGAATTCCGAGACCCAGTCCTCCGCCGCACTGAGAAGCCGGGTCCCCGTGTCAGGGTGGCTGCAGGAGTCCCCGAGCCGCCTGCCATCGTCTGTGCCAAGCTCCGTTTCCCTCGACACACACACCTCCCCACCCCTGCAGGGAGCGATTGATTGGGGGTCAAGAACGTTGGGCCGCGGTGGCCGCGCGCCCCTAAACTGATTTCCGAACTTCTCCGAGCCTTAGGGTTTCCACCTTGCAAATTGGGGCGGGGCCGCCAAGCCTCGCAGGCTGAGTCCTCGTAAATGAGTGTGCTGGGCGCCCGGCCGGCCGTGGCTGCACACAGCCGCCCCAGGAGCACCGTTCCCACCTGCAGAGGCAGGCGGCTGTCCCCGAGCTCCCTGCTCCCTTTCTTTAGAGCATCTCCCAATCCCGGCCTCTACAGTGGCACAGCCTCCCAAGGAGAGCTGAGCGAGGCCTGACTCCCTGCTCCCGCCTGGAAGCCTCGCCCCTCCTTGCGGACGTCGCGGTCCAGGCCTACCCGCCCGGGTACAGCCCCAAGCCAGGGCGCCTGGAGAACCCGCGCGACTAGTCGGTACCCGCGGTGGAGCTGCCTCTGGTCTCCCGGTCCTGCATCTGTAAAATGGGCGTGGCTGGAGACTGGACCCGGGCCGAGGAAGGCCCGCGGGAAGGGCGGCCAGAGGACGCCTCCAGCTTGCCCGGACGCGCGCAGTTACTGGTTCTCAGTTCCTTCGGCCGCCAGGCTGGGCGCCCGCCTCCGAGTGCCTAGGGCTGGGAGAAGATGGCTAAGGCGGCGGCCTTTCCCGGCCTCCCGGACCCCTCTAGGTTCCTTTCCTCTGGAGCGCAGCCTCCAGAGGCTTGTGCGATCTGGATTTTAAGGGCCAGGAGGGAGACCCGGCGCTGGCTCTTAACCCGGCGACCTCAGAAGCTCGGCCGAAAGGACAGCCTCACGCCTTTGCCGGTCGGGAGAAGGAGGAAAGGGCCTCGCAGCCTGGCGCTTCTTGGCAACCGCTCCTACCCACTGGGGGCGCCCACACTGCTCTGACCACACACGTGTGGGCTCAGTCCTCCGACTCGAAGAGACCCCTCGCCGGCCTCCGGCTCGGCGAGCCTTGGCTGCGGCGAAGTGCTCAGAGACCCAGGGCCCCAGGTGAAGGCAAGCGGGCGCCCCGACGGCCGCAGACCTCACCAGCTCCTCAAGCCCCCGCCAGCCTGCACGCCGGCCACAGGCGGACCTCTCCGCCAGAGACCTTCTGTGCAAAGCGAGAAGCCTGAATGAGACAAAAAGACAACGTGGGTGTGTCCCCAAGGAGTTCTAAGACACCAGAGGACGGCCCTGGCAAAATAACACAAATATTTTAGAAAAACTAAACAGTAGACCTTATTATGTAGCAATAGAATTAAATGCAGGGGAATTGAGAAGAGACGCCAGGCCCCGAGGAAGGGGCTGCTTAGCCAGCAAAGAAGGTCCCTTTGGTTCCCAAAGGGCCAACTTTTTCCATCGGGCTTTTTGGCAGAGAAAATAAAATCATTTCAGGAAAATAGCCATGGAAAAGACCTGAAGCCCGAGTGACCCTGGTTCCTCCCTGTGTGTCTAAATATCCCCAGAGGTGCAGACTCCGCATTAGTAGGGCTTTGGGGTGGAGGTGAGGATAGGAGGGCTGGGAGTTTGGGGGCGTTTCTTAGCCGCCCTCCCCTTCCTCTAGCCTAGCAAGTGCACACAGTCCTTCAGCCCGCGTCTAACGAAGACTCCCAAACACCGAGCGCGCAGGAAGACGCAGGGCAGTGAAGCAGGGGCGGCTGGGCCTGCTGAGGCCTCTGGGACATCTCCCTGAAAAAGTGCTTAGCCTTGGGGAGCTACTGGTAGTCAGGCCTGAAGAGGGAGGAGGGAGGGAGAAAAGGAAGGGAAGAGTCGAAGTCAGAAACAGAGGCACAGAGATCCTGGGAGATCCTGAAGCCAAGACAAAAAGAGAATGGGCGGTTGTGGTGGTGGTGGGGGGGGGAGCCAAGGGGATGGTGGGGGGAGAGAAGAGAGCCAAAAGTCTGACTGGGAGAGCCAGAGAGCGGAAGTGGATGTAACAAAGAAACAGTAACAGAGAAGCTAAAAACAATAGAGAAGGAACCATATAGAGAAGCCTAAAACTATGAGGAAAGGAGAAAGATAAAGTAATACAAAGATCAAGAGTAACAAGCTAAGAAAATAGAGAATGTCGTACAGACGGAAAAAAGAGGCCAGAAAACAAGAAACTTTTCTACAAGAAACAACGATTAAAAACAAAAACAAGGAGCAAGAGAAAAATTTTACGGCCGCCTTGGGTGTATGTTTGTCCTTGTTAGAAGGGGCCACCTGCTCCCGATCTCGCAATTCGCAATCCCGAAACTTCCAACCTTCCAGCATCTGTAAACCTGGGAGGACGCGGCCACGCAGCTGCCACCCCCAGGCTTTGGGTTTTGGATGTTCCGGCCGCCCCGCCCCCTCCAGTCCAGCGAAGCTACTGAGGCTGCAGTGATGTCACATGACGTCACACCCCACCTGGAATCCAGCACAAACCTGGGGAGCGAGCCGGGACCCTGCAGTTGAGCTTTGCGCTGGCTCCCCAGGCGTTTGGACACCCAGGACCAGCACCCGCTCTGCGCTCACCGTGCGCCCAGATAGGCCACAGCCAGGTCCGGGAGTCAGGCCGTGGCCTCCTTGAAGCCCAGCTGGAAAGGGCCCAAAGTGGGTTGTGTGACGTCAGCAGGTTCCGTGTTTTCTCCTGCCTTCCAAGAAGTCCGATGCTATTCCGTATTCCACCCACCCGGAGAATGTGACCTGGCGACGGCCTAGACACCAGCCCAGGCCTGGCCTTTCCCTCCTCAGCTCTCCAGGCGCTGGACTTTGACCTTCCGACTGCAAGTGCCTTCCCCAAGCCCCTTGCCCATCCCTGGCGCACCCGCTTGCGGGCGGCCGGCACGAACTGACCTGCACCGCGCATCCTCCGCGGGGCCCCGGGGCTGGGGTTCGAGTCGAGGCGAAACTGGAGAACCTCGGAGAAGTGGAAGCGCCCCCGCACATCACCGCTCGGCTGCTACCGCGCAAGGTCGGGGGTCGCCGAGCATTGTTGGAACGAAAACGAAATAAAAGCGGCGTTAAGTGAAATAGCTAACTTTTTTATTAAATAAAACGACTTAAATAAAAGGAACGGAAAAGGAGAGGGGTGAGCCCAGGCTAAACCCAGGGCGCCCCGGCCCCTGGCGCTTCCCCCAACCGCCAGGTCGGCTGCCCCTCCTCCAGAGGCCCCTGCCCGGGAAGCAGGTGGCCGGTGTCTAAAGAAAAAAGCCAAAACTTTTTATTATTTACACGTTTGGGCAAAAGTACAAAGTATAATACAGGCCCCGGCCCGGGGGTGCGGGCGGGGGGCGGAGAACGTAAGGCGCTTTCTTTGTCAGGCCCGGGCCCGGGCGGACGCGGCGCGGGGCGGGGGCTCGGATTGTGCAGCCGCGGAGCCCGGCCCAGCCCCCGCGTGGTGGCCGGCCTGTGTGCCGCCGCGCCCTGGGGCCTACTCGAGCTTGGCGGCCCCTTCCCCTCTCGGCCCCGGTTCCCCCCCAGCCCGGCTGGGGGTCCAGGGCGCCCCGCCAGGTGGGGCGGCGATCCGTGACGACGTGGAACGCTGGTGGCTCACACCAGCGAGGTGACTGCGGGGACCTTGGAACTATCCTCCTCCCAGGGTTGCAGATTCTGCAGAGCGAAGAGCGATGAGTTGTGCAGGCAGAGCGGGTCCGGCTGGATGGAGTCGTTGAGGCTCTTTTGGAAGGCGTCGTGTTGCAGCTGCAGCATGAGCCGGCTCGCCTGCTGCCGCTCCGCCTCCCGCTCCTCCGCCGTCTGCCGCCTGCACCGGGGGAGGGAGAGGGAAGGCACTGTCAAGCTCCCGGCCCGGCGGGGCCACCGGCGGGGCCCTAGCCCTCCCGGGAGCGGAGGCAAGCCAGGAACCTCAGGCACAGCCCGTCTGGCTCAGGGCTCCATTCACGCCGCAGGCCCCGCGGGTAGGGAGACTGGGCTGGGCTTGGTGGTTTTTGTTGTGCACCGCTGGGGCGCCCGGAGGGAACTCTGCCCGCCACCCACCTGCACGCTCGGATATTGTGGCTTCGCCAACAATAAAGACCGTTTCTTTTGCGGGGTAACAAGGGCAGGGCGTGTGTGTAACTGACTCTGCCCGGCCCGCCATAGGGTCACTGGGATCCGCACGGACGTCTCCGAGCGGGTCAGTCCGATCCAGTTCTCCCAGGCCCTGCTTGGAACCCCTTTCCTGGGCGACAAGGCTTTGCTGTTTACCGGCTGGATCGAAAAAGGGATCAGATAAAAATGGGGCTGGAGAGGGGACTCCAAGCTGGAGGGGCCGCCAGCCCTCTGGGATGGTCGGAAATCCGAGAGGGTGGACTAGAATGGGGGGGGGGAGTGTGGGAGGCCCCCGGAATGTGTGTGGTGGGGGGCAGGTGAGGGAACTCGCGTGAGTGCAGGGGATGCAACAAGACAGAGGGACTTGAGAGATGCAGATGGAGATGGAAGAGAAGCCAAGGCGCGGAGGAGATGGAGAAAGCCACCAGCCAGAAAGACGGCCGGGAGGAGACCAGATCTGCTAGGGAGGGGTAAGCACAGGCCAGCGGGAGTCGGCAGGGGCAGCGCGGCAAGTGGGGAGCGCTAGGCTGCGGCGCGGGGCGGGGCAGGTGCAAGGTGGGCCGGGCCGGGCCTCTCTCACCGCCACTTGGTCCTCCGGTTTTGGAACCAGGTCTTGACCTGCGCGTCCGTCATTTTGAGGGACTTGGCGAGCGCCGCCCTCTCGGCCGAGGCCAGGTACTTCTGACGATGGAAGCGCTTTTCCAGCTCGCAGATCTGCACCCTGGAAAAGGACGTCCGAGGCTTCTTGCGCTTGGGCGGCGTCCGGTTCTGGTAGGGGTGGCCGATGCGCCGGGTCACCGTGAAGGGCGTGAGCGCGGCCGCCGCTGCGGAGACACACGAGGCCCCCTGAAGCCCAGCCTGGCGCGGCCACCGTCAGGCCTCAAGTAGACCGATGGTGCCCCGTGGAACAGAGTAGTCCTGTGTTTTGCAGGTCCCACGCGTCCCCAGCAGCACCAAACCAGTCGGGGGACGCCCCCGCCCCCTGCCTCCTTCCCTGAGACGCCGGTTTATTTTCCCGCAACTCTCGGATTCCCCTCCCCTCCAAGGCGGCCTGGGGCCCTGGACACTGAGGCCTCCGCCGCGCTTGGCCTCTGGAATCGTTTCCGGGAGTGGAGCGCGCAGGGCGCGGCGCCCCAGGCCCCGAGAGGGCCGAGGCCTGGCGCCGGTTCGCCCGTTCTGCTCACCTGTGAAGCGGTCTTTCACAAAGCGGCGGCTGCTCTCCATCCAGGGGAAATTGAGGCCGCCCAGGCTGGAGACCGTGGGCACGGAGGGCATGGCGGGCAGAGCGCTGGGCAGAGGCGGCGGCACGGCCCCGGGCAGCGGCCTGTGCGCTGGCACCCGGATCACGCCGGCGGGCGCTAGGCTCAGGTTGACACTGTAAGATCCCGCGTCCTCGAACGGCGCGCCGAGGCCGGCAAAGGAGGCGGGCAGAGAGGGGTACGCGGCGCCCGGACGGCCCCCGGGGGGCCCTCCCAGGTAGCTGGCGCCGTCGGGGCCCCGCGGGGCGGGTGCGCTGTCCTGGTCCGGGCTGTTGAGGATCTGGTCGATGCCGAAACTGATGGGCTCGTGCGGGTGCGGGGTCTGCGCGCTGGCGGGCGCCTCCATCCTGGGCGGGCGGAAGGGCTGGGCTGGGCTGGGCGGGGAGGCGGCTGGATCCCCGTTACCGCGCGGCCATGGAGCGCCCGGCGCCTCTCGTCGCACTGAAACTTTGCCAAGAGTGCGCGGGCCCGACAGGCTCTGTGTCATCTTTCTTGAACCGAACCTGGAGTTTCCGCTGCTAATTCCTCTCCCGCCGCAGCCATTGGCTGCGATCAACAAGCCTCTCTTCTCTCATTGGCTCCCGGCTTTCAATAAAGGCCTAATTCATGGAAATAGGAGCTTAGGGACTGTTCCAAGGTGACATCATTTTAACAAACGAACAATAGGTCAAATTTATTAGCCGGGATAATGGGCGGCGGATATTAGCGCCCGAACCGCAGCCTCCCAAACCCGAAATCTAACGAAGCTGCAATTAGCAGACGCTCCCCGCTCCTGCGGCCCGGCCGCTTCCCCGCGCCTTGCGCGGCCGCCAGGGCGCCCTGCTCGTGAAATTGTTTTGCCGAGGGGCTTTTCGTTTTCTTCTAAAATTTTCCATCTGAGCCAAAACCAAACCAAATGAGTGTTTTCGGTTACAATGGAGTTGCAACCCGGGAGCGATGCGGCGACATGTGCGGAAGCCTCTGGACACGACCTCCGCGGGAGCAACGAAAGAGGCGCGTTCCCGGGCGTGAGCTGCGCGCTCCCCGGGCGCGGGGTGAGGCGAGCCCCGTGGCGCTCTCCACGCGACGGAGGACACCGACCCGCGTGGGGAGAATTCGCCCCAGCTGGGGCTTCGGCCGCGGCGTCGCGGCCACTTTGGAGACGCTCCCTGGCTGCGGCGCGCGGACCGAGGCGTGACTTGCAGGTGCCCACGCGTGCGGGACGGGCTGGGCCAGGGGCCCGCGAGCAACCAGTGGGGAGCCGAGATCCGGCCGCTCGAAATTCGTTGCGAGATAGATGGGGCTGTGGTCGCGCGTGGCGACGCGTCCGAGGTTTGGCAGGTTTGGGGACCTCAGATCCCCGAGTGGCAAAGGCGGGGGCGGCTCGTATTCAGAGCCAACAGCGAGAATCTTCAGGAAACGCCACCAGCGAGCCCTCCCGGCTCCAGTCCAGCCAGGCGCGGGGACCACTCCCTGTTCTGTCGGTGCCCTTGGGGGCTCTCCAGCGGGCCAAGGGGCACGATGCACAGAATTGCTAGCGGAGCGACGGTGACCTTCCGCTCCAGCCTCGGGGAGACAGAATTGTTGGCTCCCGGCTATTTCTAAAATCGTTAGCGGCGGACTCTGGGGCCCGCCCCTCTGGTCGAGCCTCTTCCCCTCGCTCTGGGTCTAAGGACAGTGGTGAGAGCTGGCATGTGCTGTTGGCCAGAGTATGTTCAAATTTGGATCGGTCACTTCCTAACTAAGCTTGAGCAAGTGACTCCGTCTTTTTAGGCGTTTTTGGCTTTTTGTTTTTGAAATGGAAAATAATGCGCGCATTGCCAGATGTTGGTGAGCCGTGAGCAAGATGTTGATGGAGTGCAGAGCTTGGGTCTTGGCATAGAGTGGGCACCGGGCAGCCGCCACTCTCCTCCCAAACCTCCTCCCAGTGTGATGGTTGATGTATTACTGTTAGGGTCCTTTTTTATTTTGTTCCTAGTTTGCTTTTATTTGCAGAGGCTCAGTATCTTGGAGAGAAAGATTAATTTGTCTACTGGTGGAATCAGTTTCAGAGGACAGGGGAGGAAAGTAGGTTGTAGGGGATGCCTCCTGTCTTCTCCCCAAAATCCAGGGGTTCAGCATTTGCATGCAGCCTCCTGGCCCAGGTCTGGAGTTAGGTCACTTGCCCGCTGTGTGACCTTGGGCAAGTTGCTGGCCTTTGCAGAATCTGTGTTGGGTGGAGACTGTAAGACCTGGGAACAGTGGGAACAGAGTGCCTGGAGGCTTGGCAAGGGCCCCTCACTCCCTGGGACAAGCACCCTCAGATGGGGTCCATATCATTGCTCTGACTTTGGGGGGGGTGGGGCCTTCTGCTTCTAATTCAGGCATTGCTAAGGGCAGTCTGGGGGCTGTTGAGTCCCTCACTGTCCCTCCTGGGGCTTCATTTTCCTTATTTGTAAAACAGAAAGGACAGTGGCTGCCCCCCGGGTGGCTGTGAGAACTAAATGAGAGAATGTCTGTGGAAGAGGCTGTAGAAACTCTGGCCATTGCGTAATACCTATAATGGTAAGCAAACTGGCCTTGGGACTCAGTGTGTGCCACACAGGGGCTGGACCTCGTTCTTTACAGAAGCCCTGTGAGGAAGGGGGCTATGCCCCCCAATTTTTGACTGCTGAGGGAACTGAGGCTCAGAGCTTGCCTGAGGGCCCCACTTGGGGGCTGTAGCTGGCACCTCCCCGGCTCCACTGCTGCTGGCTTCCCAAGCCCGGCTCTTGCTGCTTCCACGCACTGTTAAAACAGGATACCCAGCCCACCCCAAAGAGGCCTGTGGGGCACAATTATGGAGAAGGCGTGGGTGCAGCGGTCAGCAGTGCTCCCGGGGTTCCTGATTAAGAACTTGATTCCCAGGTCAGTATACCAGCTGGAGACTCAAAAGTCTTCATCTTCTTTGTGCCAGTTTCCTCCTCTAGTAGAGAAACAGTACCAACCTTGTGGCTGAACTGAGCTGGTGTGGGTACAATCCCTAAACCGTGGGTCAGGGCTCTGTCTCACAGATTGGGTCCCACTTCCTGGGGCCCCTTGTCCCTCAGTCATCTAACCACAGGACCTTTGGGCCACTGATCACAAACCTCCTCTCATTCCCGAGGCCGACAGAAGCCAGGGTTAGGTGGCTCAGAAAGGCAGAGGTCTAGCCCAGGGGTTCTTGAAGTGGGTTCTGCATCACCACTGGGGCGTTTGTTAGACATGCATGTCCCTGGACGCCAGCCCAGGCCCACTGAATCAGAACCTCTGGGGCAGGTCTCAGCAATCCGTGTTTAACAAGCCCTCCAGCTGATTCTGATGCCTGCTCAGGTTTGGAAACCAGTGCCCAGAATATTGTCCATCTCACCAAAGTTTTCAAATTTATTTTTCTGACAGTTGAAGTCTTGTGTAATTTGAAACTCTCACATGAATCTGTACTAACACCCTCTGCTTTTCATCCTGAGTTGCTCATCGGAGCCTCCTCTTGATCATCTTGCTAAAGCTTTGTCTATTTTATTGGTCTTAAAAAAATGCCCTTGATTTCATTATTCCCTATTTTGTGTCAACTCTCTTGAGTATTTTATTTTTTTTCAAATTAATTTCTCATTTCTTTGAAATGAAAATTTAATTTGTTGCCATTTTCTTTCTGTTTTAAAATAAATGCACCAAAAGCTATGCATTTTCCTGTGAGCACTGGCTTGACCAAATATGTTTTGATATGATATGCCAGGCACGGTGGTGCGTGCTGTAATCCCAGAGACTCTGGAGGCAGAGGCAGGAGGATCTCAAGTTCAAAGGCAGCCTCAGCAATTTAGCAACCCTAAACAACTTAGTGAGTCCCTGTCTCAAAAGCAAAAAATAAAAAAACAAAAAAAACAAAAAAGAAAGGCAGGGCTGGAGCGAGGGGGAGGCTGGGGATGTAGTTCAGTGGTGGAGCACAGCTGGATTGAATTCCCAGTACCAGAAGAAGAAAGGTTTTGGTATGTATTTGGTGACTCTGATATTGTAATTTTTGGCTGCCCTTTGTCCCTACTATCAATTGCACAATGAGGGAGACACGCTGAGAGACTGGAAATGCAAATTCCAAGAGCTAGGGAAGGGGGGGCAAGGACTGCTGGGGATGCAGAGGCTTCTAGGCCACAGCGCATCTGCTGCTGTCCCCTGGGGGAAGCTGGTGGAGGCCTTCCTGGGAGTCATGTAGGAGAGGCAGGGCTTCTGGGATGAGAGGCAGGATGTTGGAATTTCCAACTGGTCCATGAGCCAGGATGCAAGAGGCCCCGATTTTTCCAGTGCATTTTTCTTGCACTGACTCGTGTGTGCACTGGGATTCAGTTGCCTTCTCTCTAAAGTGGGTTAGAGCCTGAGTCAGGGCTGAGTGCCTTTGGGTCAGAGCCTGAGTCAGGGCTGCGTGCATTTGGGCCATCTACCCAGTGTGAAAGGTGGATGAGAAGACACCAGCACTCACGCCGTGTCCGCAGCCTAGCGGGGAGGCCTGGGGGCCTCGAGCTGCCATCATGGAGGCTCTGAGGACACCTGCCCAAATCCATTCACCTACTCGTTCACTCATTCATTTGCTATCCAAATATTTATTTATGGAGCGCCTGCTGGACAGTCCTGGACCATGTCCCAACCTGAGGACTCCGTTTCCCCTGCTGATGGTGGGAGCAGTGCAGCTCTCATCACTGTCTGTCCCAGTGGGAGGACTTGGGGGACAACCTTCGAGGAGTTCTCAAGGGTGCAACACTGCCAGCCGGAGGGAGGAACAAGCCACCAGGTGCTGGGTGCTGCTTGGGACTCCACTGAGGGTCATGAGGCTTCAAGGACCATCGTCTTAGGGGAGTGAAGTGGTGAGGCCAGGATTTGAACCCAGGACTGTCTGGACTTCACGGTCCACTTCCCTTAGCCTCATCCCCCATTTCTACTTTGGAGTAGGTAGTAAGGATTCTACGTCATGGAGCCAAGTGGGAGGTGGATAAAGGAGTCCAGGAGTGGGCGTGAGGGCCACCTGGGATTCCTTCATCTCCCTGGCTGGCTTGGGGGTTCCTTAGGGCAGAAGGGTGTTGCTGACATTTGACTCCACGTCCAGGGGCTAAGTCCAGGGCCTGGCCCACTGGAGGGTCAGTGTCAAGAGTTGGGCCAGGGCAGAAGAGGTGGAAGGAGAAGGGGTTGGATTGGGGTGAGGGAACCTGCATGTGCTCACGCTGACTATTCCCACGGCTGCTGCCTCTACCTCCTGCATGAACCTGGCCAGACATCACCTCTCTGCCCACCCTCCAGAGCCAAGCACCCCCAAGCCCATCTGTCATCACACTGGTTGCGTGAGCGCTAAGCTTGCTGGGTGTCCTGCTTGCCAGCTCTCTGAGTGCAGAGGCTGGGTCTCATTCACTGATTTATGTGACTGTGTCCAGGAATGACTTCCAGATCCGCGGGCTGCGTCAGGTCAAGCTCTGGTCTTGAGGGGCCACACCTGGCAGGGTGGCGGGCAGCAGCATGACTGCAGGCTGGGGTTAGGGCGCAGGGCAGCAAGGGGAGGGAGGAGGGACCCCTCTTCCCACACATGGGGCAGCTGGGGGTGCAGAAGGCATTAGAGCAGCAGCCGTGCAGTACAGAGTGCTGGGGACTAGGCAGTCCCCGTGGACAAGCACTCGTGTGGCCTTCCGGGGACCTCCAACTTGACTTGATCGCCCACCGTTTCCTTCCCCCACCCATCAGCCATTTTTCCCATTTTGTGCTATATGACTCTCCTTCCTTCCTGACAGATCTCTCTACTAAATTTGACTTCGTTTCAACACTTTTGTTGGGCAAATTACATTAAGATGGATGTTGCAGGTACCCTTTATGGTTTATTTATTGTGATACTGTTTGTATCTCACGCTTATAAATAACTTATGTTATAGCTTTTGTTTGTGGAAATGTAACTTACATATTTTATTACGCTTTCTGTAAACCTCAAAAAGAATCTTGTCAAGGAAGCGCTCTTATCAGCAATCCAAACTACGGGACGTAAAAACCGACACTAACATTATTTTTTAATATGCCAAGGAGGCAGGTTACTCTTGCTGTAGTTGGAAAGGTTCGCAGTCATCGTAAACTTGCACCTCAATAAAACATTAAGAAGTCTCCAGAATGATTTTATAAAGTTCAGGGAGGAGGATGAATCAGTGGCAGAAGCCACAGGCAGCACACAGGGCCCAGGCGCTGGGCAGGCCTCTGGGTGCCTCCTCATCAGGGGCCAGGTCCCAGCCGGTTCCACATCCACTCTGCCACCCAATGTCCTGCAAGCCCAGTTGTGAAGGACCTCACTCAAGGGATTAGAGTGGAAAAGAAACAGGAGTTTAGGGCTCAGGGGGTCCTGCTTTGAAACCTGGCTTGTTCATTTTCTTTCTAGAAAATGGTCTTGTGTTAGTCTTTTAGTCTCAGTTTGCTCATCTCTAGAATGGGGATGATAATACTGGACATTCTTATTGGGAAGCATTAAATGAGATAGAAACACATGGAAAAGGGCCGTGCTACCCTAGCCCCATGGTGCACTTAAACAGTCAGGGTCAGGGAAGGAGGTCCAAGGGGGCCAAGAGGGCTCTTCTGGGCCACTCGGGTCATCATGCAGTGCAGGGACCCTATGTTCCTGTCTCCCGTCTTAGAGGGTGGCTGTCTGGATGGTACAGCCCAGCAAAACGGAGAACATCGCCAGGTCCTGAAGTCAGTGTGGAAGGCCATGACAAGGCCAGGTCGAGGACCCTTTCACGTGGCTTCTCCCCGGAGCACAGCCTTGACTTGGAGCCCGAGCTGTCCCAATAGCACATCTCCTTGTACCCTAGCACCCTGCCGGAGGTGGCCGCGTCACTGTAGGCGCGTGGGTTGTGGCAGGCTGGTGGGGCTGTGAGCACTGTTTTCCTGGGGCTGAGTATGAGGACGTCAGTCCCCCTGGTATCTGACTAGACCATGGGTGCCCTTTGGGGCTCGCGTGTGTCCTTATGAGCTTGTTTTGATCTCGGGCTAGAATGTCCCTACAGGGACCACTCCCACATGGGTCTGTAGGTCTCTGTCCAGGAGTAGTCCCTTCTGTCCCCCACCAAGGCTGACTCCCCAGGCTTGGGGGGCACAGCCCCAGACCAGCTTCATGCGGGATGAACATGACCCTCACCAGTCCCTTCCCCAGCCTTTTCTTCCCTTAGGATCAGAATGGAGTCTAGCCCTCTGTGGAAAATCAAGATTCCTTCCCAGTTTTAAGGGAGAAACCCATGCCCCAAACTCCACCTGTGTAGCAAAGGCCAGGTGGCGGCCGTGGCAGACGGCTCTGAACAGGTTTCTAGGGGTCCTTGCCTGCCCGTGCCTCCCTCTCCTGGGCCTGACTGAGCCCAGTGACTTCCTCACAAGGGGCAGGACATAGCAAGTGAGGACCCCTTTACAGGCATCAAAGGCCGACTTGCAGATGGCTGCCCTCCTGCCAGCTCCTCCGATGGAGCTGCCCTTGAGGAGCCGGCCCCTGCTCGCAGGTGACAGAGCTGGGACACATAGCTGACAAGCTGCACGCAGCCCTCAAGAGAACCCGGATCGGGGGACCCAGCCCCAATTCTTGACTTGCAGAGGTAATAAATGTTATTTTATTAACTGCGAGGTAATAAAAGTTATTTAAGGCACTGAGTTTTGGAGTAATTTGTTATGTTACAGCAGAATTCCGGTACACAAGTGGAAATGGGCCTGTTAAGTGGGCTCATTCCCTTTTGGAAGAGGCTAGGGATTCCTTTGAGGTGAGGCAGATCTGGGTTCAGATTCTGCCTGTGACTTGTGTAACCTACAAACCACCTGAGCCTTAGTCTCCGTGTCTGCAGTGGGACCAATGATGCCACCTTTACAGGGCTGTGATGAAGACTGAGGGACAGGCGTCAAGGGCAGGCTGGCTGCTCTGGGCTCCCCAGTGCATCCCCTCGCCTGTGCACGCTGCCCCAGGTGTGCTCTGCAAGCCACTGCTCCAAGCCCACCACCATGACCAGGCCCTGCTGATGTCAGCGGTGGGAGCAGCCCTCCAGGACCAAGCCTTAGGGTCTTTCTCCCCTGCCATGAAACCCCCAGGTGACCTCTGGCGGTGTGGCGAAGAGAAGCGAGTGCACGTTGTCATTTTCTTGTGAACATTTTAATGCAAACAATATAGTGCTTTAAGATCCCAGACATTTGTAAACAGAACAGTGCCGAATGGGATGAGCCTCCTGGGATGCCCTTTTGTGGGGTGAGTGCAGTTACAAGCCCCCAAAAAACAGGAATCCTTGTTGCACTTCTCTGGACCACGGATGTTTTGTTTGACAGAGTTCAGAATTTACCTTATCAAGGAAAACTCTATTTCCTAATGGAACACAGAGTAAGGCCCGGGCTTCCTTACCTGTCAAACACGAGAAGGAATCCCACCACTAACAGCTCCCGGTTACCTCCACAGGGAAGATGAGTGCTCAGATGAACCTAGATGACTATGCTTTTATATGACAGGTCTGTCGCAAAACTCAACCATCAAGAAGGGTTTCGAGAAACACTAGTCTGAGAAATGAGATCACAACAGGAGCCTGTGGCTTCACTGCTTGTTAACAGCAAGGCCAACCTTTCATGTCTTTATCGGAAACAAAGGGCACAATATTTATTATAGGCCTGCACCACGGACAGAGCGGTGAGACACAAGCACCGCCCGACAGTGGCGAGCTCAAGTTAACAGCCTCGTGGCGCAGGCAGGCTGAACAGGCCCCCTCCACCTCCAGGGCTGGACGGAGTCTCAGTCCCAACAGTGCAAACAGGTGCTCCTCACCCTCCGAGACCTGAACTGTAGCACCTAGAACTGTTTTGGGTGGCCCAAGAAGGCAGAGCTGCTCCAAATATTATGTTAGTTCCTTGAGATTCTCTTAAAAATTAAACGGAGCCAGAAGCCTGGGTGCTGGTGGACTGGGACTTCTTCTGGGCCTACCGGACTCCCCTGGAAGAACTCCCCGCAGGCTGCAATCGCACAGACTGAACCACTCAGACTCCTGCCAGTGACGGCAGACGTTGTTTGTGAGTCGTTTGATTGTGTTAGTGTCCCTCAGCTCTATCAGAGGCTGCGGGGGCAGAGCCTGCAGCTCTGGGGGAGGCTCCTTCCAAATGCCCACAGCCCAAGTCCCCAGTGTGGCTTCTTGCAGACGCAAAGTGAACTACTGACTTCACAGGTTCAAGGGGCATTTGTCTCATTCCAGGATCCACGTTGAAGTCTGCATCGCCAACACCGACGGCGCTGACTGCAGAACCATCAACGAATGCACACCTAGGCAAACCTGGTTTATTAGACTCTTTGGTAAAACATCCCTTCTGTACCCTTTCAGAGCATCGAGACCAAGGTAGCGCTCTCTGGTAGAAAGACTGAAAACACACGTTTTGCTTTGTGAGAGCAAGGACTGAATTTACATTGTTTGTGTACTGTTATAGATTCGTGTAATCAGGCCAGACTTATAAAAAGGTAGGGCGTCTGTCATTTGTTTTGAAAAACAGATCTCCCTGGGCCAGCCAGCGCTGCTGTCCTGGTAAAGGCTGCTCGGCACCCAGCAGGACTCGGGTCAGCTCATCATGTCCAGGCTGCAGGGTTCAGTGTGGCCATCACAGCGCAGGGCCTCTGCCACATCTCTTCTGAAGACAGAGAGGTTCTGGGTGAACCTGCAGAGAGAAGCAGCGGTTGGTCAGAGCCATGGGCCTCTGGATCAGGGTCACTGCGGGCTTCAGGACTGTGGCGCGAGCCCCTCCTGAAGGGAAGCTCCCTGTGCTGCTGGGCTCTGCCCTGCCACCGCTGTCCCACCACAGCACCCACCCATCATCCTGCTGGAAAACAAGGGCTGCCACCAAACCTGCTGACCACTGGGCTGTGTGTGTGCATCTGTGCTTCTACTGTTCAAAACATCTGTTAGGAGGTCCCATTCTCTACGGTGGTGAGGATGTAAAAGAATGGAAGTGCAGGTGCTGGGAGGCGGGCAGAGTTTACACACAAGTGCACTTAATCACAAGTCCCCAAAGGCAGGTGTGAGTGTCCCATTCACAGGAGGGAAGGGAGTGTGGTGGCTGGAAACGAGGGGGCCCTGCCTGGGTTCAACCCCGGCTCCCCACTTGCTGGCTGGGCGACCCTGGATGAGTGCCTGATGTGTCTCATGTTGGTGCCCAGTGTGAGCAGCTACTTCAAGGAACTGTAGGACTGAGAATCCAGTGAGCTGGCTGAGACAACGCCAGAAGACCTCCACACAGTGGCAGGTTCGAGGAAAGCTGTCCCTGCTAAGGCCTGCTCTCATGAAACCTGGGGGCTGCCCGGCGCTACTCCACAGAGCAGCCCGGGGGGGCTCCTCCAAGTCCCCGGTCCAGGTGAAGCCGGCCCCAGAGGCATTGGGCTCCCACTTCCGTCAGCTCTCTTGGTGCACTGTAAGGCCACAGGACGGCTCTGCACGTCCCACCTGAGCTGGCCACGTGGCACCGAGGCCAGGCTGGTGGCCAGAGCACACTGTTGACAGATGACTGGCACTCCAAGGCCACGTTTGGGAAGGGCGGCGCAGGCAGCTTCCCCTGAACGCGCTTTCTTCCTCGGCCATTGGCTGCGGTCCATGCTGTCCACCAGAGCGCAAGCTCCAGGAGCCGCTGCTGGGCCTCAGGTGCACCCAACGCCTGCGCTCAGCAGTCTCGAGAAAGTGCAGTGAGCTGAACGAGTGGCTTCCGTCCCTCTGGTTTAGATCTCACTGGCTCAGCCATACGAGCTGCCCTTAAAGGACAGGCAGAGGAGAGAACTCACACTGCCTGCAGGTCACATGCCCACGTTCCACGCTTTACTACATCCTGCCACTTAAACACCATCATGGGCCATCGGCCCCTTCTTACTGCTGAAGAAACTGAGGAGCAGGGGAGCTGATGGCCTTTGCCACGCAGCCTACAGGGGGCAGGGGTCACATTTAACTGGGGCCTGCGGTCTGCCCTCCAGGCCTGTGCTTGTTCCAACAAATACCAGGAAGCCTTTCCTTCTTTTGATCTTTCCGATTAGCGATTTCTCTCTCCTGTCGGGTTATAAACTACTTAAAGGCCAAGGCTGCACTTTATTCATCTCTGCGTTTCTGTGTGGTGCCCAGCACTTTGCAAGAAAGCAAAGAGCAGTCATGTGTACCGAAGGGAGCTGAGCTGAGGATCGCCAGGTGGAACAGAACCCCTGTCACACGCGGGCCGTGCTAAGCCCAGGCTCGTGATTTTCCACAAACCTGTCGTGTCTGCATCCCCAAGATGCCCTGCTGGGCATGCTCACCTATCTCTGTTCTTGATGGACAGGTTCTGCTCCACTCCTTCCATCAAGTTCCTGAAGCACTGGGCAAGGACTTCCTGCTTGGGCAGAGGTTGGCTGTTTATCAGACCTGCTCGCAATTCACTGAAATGCTGTAGGAGAGAGAAGCACGTCAGGGCTGTCCCCTGAGCTGAGGGAGGGCCAGGTCCACTCCATCTACTCAGGGCCGCTAAGCTCAGAGTTTTGTCTAGGTCTGTGTTAAAAGCTGGACCCTTTGAGAAGACCGAGGTGTGGGTCATATCGTCTCTTCCCATGATGATCTGTCTCTTGCTGTGAGGCCGGGGATGTGGCTCAGTGGCGGAGTGCTTGCCTGGCCTGTGAGGCCCTGGGTCAACCCCCCGCACCATAGAACAATAAGCTCTGCTGTCCTAATTATTCTATTGTCACTGCTTAGACTGAGTCCTTGACCCCTCTGGGGGCGCTGGCCCAGGGTCTTCCCCAGCTCATCTCCACCTTTCACAGAGAGGCTGAAAGGAGGGGCCCCAGGCTGAAGGGAAGACCTCAACGAGAGTTGCCCAGGGAGCACTCTGGGTGACCGCAGGCAGTGCCACGGGCTCCCCTCAGGCCTCATCCTTCACCTGGCTTCAGTGAAGCCACTTCTCAAACACCTCTGGGCTGTGTTCCAAGTCTCCGTCCTTTGTGTGTCAGAATGGGTCTGCTCTGCTGAGGCAGGGGACGGGAGGGGTTTGCTTCAGCTCTGGAGAGATCATGGCACTAAGGAAAAGAATCTGGCTCACCTACTCAAAAATGACTACCCAGCCCTTCTCCTCTGCTGGGGTCTGTGCACTTTGTACAAAGAGCTCGGAGGCTGAGCACAGCTCCTAATCATTGCAAAGAGTGTAATTTCAACACAAAGACTACGTTTTGCCAGTCATGCGTTTATCCTTCCAAGGCCAACCAGCATGATATTTAATTTCCATCATACATTAAAACAGCTCATATCAAAACCACACATAATTAATATGTAGTCAGACTAATACTTAAATACTATATATCAGAGACATCACACTTAGAGCACAATGTCTTCCTGAACAAGATCGGGAATGCACAAAACTACTTATTTTTCCCTCTTATAATGATGCAGTGACTCACACCAAATAGAAAATTATTAGTTTTTATTCCCAAACCATGAAATATTGCCTCCATCAGTAAAGTATAATATTGTGATGTCATAAGCTTTTTCTAAACACTGAATTTGCCCTTATTCCCTCTCAATCATTTTAAAAGAACTGCTCTCTTTTATAGAGCTTGGATTTAAATCACAATAACACCGAGGGAAGATGAATGACAGTGCTATTGAATGTGGCTAAAATTGGCTGCTTCAGCACAGGTGAATGATGGGACAGCTCTGCTCTTTTTGATATATTTTCTTTTTCTATTAGTTTCCTTCCAAGGCTGGGATTTTAGTTTGAATTTTAATGTATGCGGCTGCCTCTAATCTCCTGGTCCTTTTCTCCGGTACTATCTTATTGTATGGACAATTCATTCTTCCAAGCAGTAATGTACTGCTCCTACTGACTGCTGGGGAGCAGGTGGGTTCAGGAGCTGCTGGGAGGTGGCCCAGGGAGGTGGCCTGCTTTAGAACCTGTACACTGTGATCCCTGACGAAGGGCATGGGCTCTACAAATGAACCTCTGAAGGGCTGCTGCCACCAGCATGTAGGGCACTGGGATCCCAGGTGTACAAGGAGGGCCCAGGCCTGGGTCCAGGAGAAGGCAGAGGGGCTGATGCTCAGATTTCCCCTGGGATGGGATAGGGAAGGGAAGGCGACCCCAAAGCACTCCTGAGCAAACCACCCACCTGGTGCATGGGGTGTCTGGGCTCAGAGGGCCAGTCTGGGGGCCTCTGCTCAGCTGAAGACCTGAGGCCTCTGGACAAGGACCTCCTGGGGGCAGAGGCCTTGCTATGAGCTGTCAGGGTCCTAGCTTACTCAGGTGGCTCTGCTCCTGCCCTTCACTGTCACAGCTCAGCCTGGAAGATGGCTTTCCTCTCCTCCCAGGGAACACCTCCACACCCCAAGGACCTTCTGCAGCCACACTCACCTTCTCATTGAGCAGGATGAGCCCCAGGAGAGGCCTGGATACCGACCACTGGTTCCGACAGTCTTCAAAGACAATGGTGTTCATGAGGACAGACATCATCTAAAAGAAAGAGTCCCACAGAGACTGGCCCAAAGCTCCCCTGAAACCCAGGCCTTTAATGTATGCCATCTTGCTAGAGCCAGGAGGCTCTTCCTGGCCATTCGGCTTTGACTCTGGGTACCTACAAGGCTGCCTGGAGGAACTCTTAGCAAAACCCCCACCTGCGAGCAAAAGTCTCAACCACCAGAAGCTTGGAGAGGGCCTTCTGGGCAGGCAGAAGTCAGAGGCCACGGAGCCAAGAGGGTCCGTCTCTGCCCCTCGACCCTGATACACAGGCCCAGTACAGCCATCATTTCACCTAGGAGGTCATGTTATGGAGGGGTGAAGCCTTCCCATAGCTCCTCACGGGACGAGGAACGGGACCACAGTCCATCTGACCTTAGCATGTCATGTTTCGGCTGGCTCAGACTGTTAAGTGCTTCTCAGCTGTTCTTCCTTCAGGGCACCCACCCAACCCTTTTCTCCTGTACAGACTTACTCATCCATTCTCTTAAATGCAAAGTCTGTGAGACACAGAGAGGTAAGAGGAGAAGGAGTCTCCAAGCCTCTGGAGCCAAGGGGCCGACACCTGGGGAAGACCACCCAGACAGAGGCAACAGCAGACAGCGCTGGGAAAGTGCTGTGGCCTCCAGGAGAAGTCAGGCGTCTCCAGGGCGGAGGCAACCTTTAAGGAGTTCATCATCAAGGTCTCTAAGCAGAGAGAGAAGTGAAAGAGCCAGAGGCTGGAATGAGCACAACGGCTTCTGCGACCATCTCCTGTCATCACAGCAGCGTGTGATGGAGGACAGGTGAGTCAGACAGGGGAGGCTGCTGGGGCACACCAGGCACCATGTGGAGCTGACGACAGTCCCTGCTTCTCCAACTCCATCTCCCCCGGGCCCTTCTGCTCCCACAGCTCCAGATATCTTATTCCCAAAGGGGCAGGAAAAGTGGCAATTAGGTGGGAAAGTGGCAATTAGGTGGCAAAGCCAACCACACATATTACCCCAACTGGGCTTTGGGGACTTGGTTTCCTTTGAAACGCTGGCTTCTGACCTCTGGCACTTTCTGGAGTCCAATCCACCCTGTGATCTCTGGCAAGCTACTCAATCTCTTGTATCTCAGCTTCATTAACTCTGAAGGGGGCGTAGTGATCAGCACAAGGAAGCTGAGGATCACACGCAACGGGGCAGGTAAGGAGTGCCACGGGCAGTGAGCCGCACTGTCCACGAGCCAACAAGCGTCTCTGTGGCCCTCGGCGTCTGCCAGCCACATCACACCACCGCCATATTCAGGCGGGCCGCACGTGCCACCCGCCAACTCGACTGCTATGTCCAGTCTCCTGGAGAGAAGCTGGGGCCCGAGCCTGGCACACCAAACAGCATTTGTAGATCCACGTTTCCATGCACAAGCCAACAACCACCCAAAGTCATAGAGCCACAAATTAAATTGACAAGCAAAACTAACAGATCCATGGAGACAGTCTAAAATATTATGGGCTTCACAATCCGAAGGCAGAATGGATATTTTAATGGAGAAGATTAAAGTTGGAGGCACCAAATTCCTCCAGTAACTGACAAAGCATCTTGAAGTGATGTGCCAATTACTTTATACGGGTCTCCCGTGGATTCATTTGTCTGAATGCATGTATTTATGTCTGTAATAAGTAAGGAGATGTTTGAATAAAATACTTTTCTAAAAATAAAGTTGGCTAAAATAGATGATTTTTCCCCTTTTTTACTTTTCTGGAAATCCGTAAAGTAGTAAGCAATCTGCTTGAATGGCGTTGATGTGGCAGCCTATTTCCAGAGTTATTTTTCTAATAATTCTTGAGTAGGGTTATGGGGGAAAACAGCCCAACCAATGGGTAAACTCCTCTGGCATCTGAGTTCTCCATCTCCCCCGCATGGAAGGAGCCTGGTGCGCAGTCCCTGTGGGAGGCCCCTGTGGCTGAGGTCGTGAGGGCGAGGACGTGGAGCCGAGGGCTCTCTGGGCAACTCTGCACCTGCCCACTCCACCCCAGCCCTCAGTCCTGGGTACAGGAAGGGCTGCAGGAGCTGCAGTGGCACTCCCCCAACTTCTGCAGGGATGGCTGGGATGGCCACTTCAGATCCGCCCAGCACTGGCAATAGCTGAGGCCTTCGTCCAAAACCACTCATCTTAGCCATTGCTGGTATCCTAGGTAGCTGTTCTGCCACAGCAGGGGCAGCCTGTGGGGAAGGGGAGCTGTGAGCTGGTCTGCATGTGCCTGGGGAGCCTCCTTCTTCTGCTCCTTGTCCTCAGGGGCTCTGGCAGGAGTTCGCAGGGAACCTCTCCACAAACAGAGACTACCCAGGCGCCCAGGCACAGGCTTTGTACTCCGTCAGAACTCAGCCCAGTCTAGCTGTGCCATGTAGAACGTGGCACTGGGCAAGTCTCTGAGCTTTTACGTCCTTACACAGAAAACAAGGACTCTGACGTCTCTGAAGGGCTGCGGTGAGCACTGACTTCCTTTCTATCTAGCCAGCATTTTTCAAAGAGCCTGCTGCACAGTAGGCGTTCGACGTAACGCTCCCTTACTGCGACCGTGGTACCCGTCCTGGCCTAGTCCAGTGGGATCCGTGGCTCCTGCCTTGGCTAGGGGTAGATCCACACGATTCTGGCCTCCTTGCAGTGAGCTAACGTCACTGTGACCTGCAGGAAGCAGTCCAGAAAGCATCCCTATTTGGTCTGCCTATGTATTAGCGTGGATTTTGAACGACACTGACTCTGTTCTGAAGACTGTAATCTTCTAAATAAAACAAAGCAAAGTTTGTACACGCCTGCTCCTCCCCCAGCTCCTCTCCTGCTCGGCCCTAGCAAGAGGCACGGACAGCAGGAGCGAAAGCCACCGGGTGGGCTTCCCTGCCTGAAGCCACCAGGCCCCCCTCTGCACAGCAAGAGCAACTCGCTGTCCCGCCTTCTCACGCGTCCTGCTCCTTCTCTCGCTGAGACAGCAAGCGAGGCTGTGCTCTGAACGGGCGGTGACGTTGGGCTTCACTGCCACGCCGTGTACTTTTCCTAAGGAAGGTGAGTCTCATGGGGTCTAGAGAAGGATGGCTGCCGAGGGCTGAGCAGAGGCACGGGGAGCAGAAGACGAGAACAGAGAAGGCCACCTCGAGCACATGCCAGGGAATGGTTGCACGGGGGCAGAGACCAGTAGCCGGGACACTGGGACTTCCCCACCGCGTCCCTAGTGCCTAGCCTGGCATTTGGCACGTCAGAGGCTTAAGAATAGCTACTAAATGAGACGGCGAATACATAAAGGAACAAATGCAAGAATGAGAAGGACGAATGACGTATCAAGCTAAAGCACGAAGAGCTCAAGGCTGAACTGGCACTGTACAGAAGATGGAGACGCTAACCAGTATGCTGCTCATTTCCAAGACTCTTGGTCTTGTGTGCAGAGCCTGAGAACTCTCCCAAGCCATGTCGTCCCCAGAGCAAGCAGCTCCCAGGGCGAGAGCCTCTGTTGGGGTTTTGAGGTCACCAAGCCAAAAGCCAAGTAATACCACCTTTTCTAAGGACAGAACTTCCGTAAGAGTCAGCTGAAGAGTTTTTGACCATCTACTGAGCATAAAAGCTGTCATCTGTGGCGTCTGTGTGGTGCTGGGCACTGTCTCTAGTCCTTGACTAACCCTGAAAAGGAAGCACCATGTCCTACTTCACAGGCAAGGACCTGAGGGCTCCTGCAGGAGTAGCTTGCTCAAGGAGCTGCAGCTACAGGACGTGGGTCTGTCATGCTAGTCTGCCGCCTGCCACCCTCAGGCTCAAGACCAGTGGTGACTGAGGCCCATCAACTTCTGGGGGCACTGATGGTGTGGGATGAAGGCTCCCTCCTGGACACGGTCCTTCTTCCTCATTCACGGGATATGTGGTCAGGTGGACCTCCTCTGTGCAGCCACTATGCCACCTGCCGACGAGCCAGGCAGCTGCTGCAATTTCTGCGATCCGAATCCAGGGCAGTGGTTGCTGGAGAGATCTCAGCAGACCTTCCTGCCTCCCACCTCAAGCTTTTACAAATTTGGTTAACATATTTTCAGACTGTACAGTTGAAGAGCAGCAGACTTAATTAACAGATTGTGTCTAGAAAATGGTTTGTTGAACATCTTCATAAAAATCATGATTTCCCTCCCACCAACGGTACCATGTACACAGCAATTTAACACCACAGAAAACACTGGTAAGTTAAGATAATTTCTTTTGAATTATATTCTCCCTAAAGTGAATACTGCCCATTATTAATTTTCAAGCTGAACAATGTGACTAAAAATATTCCATAAAGTTGGAAAAAATAGGTGAAATAATTACAACTCCTCTCTCTGTTTTCCATCTGTACTATAAAGACAAAACTGAGCCTCAAGTGGTAATGTTAACTCTGGTCCTACAAGGATCAGTCTCGGTACATGTCGGATGCTCCAGCTCTCGCCATCCCAGCCCAGACTCCTGTTTAGAGTTGCATGATGTTTTAGTTGTATTGAAAATTTCTTGCCTGTTGATCAGAGAAATGGAAAATGGCCAGAGTAATCTGACTTGTTCAAAGGACTGAGAAAGAGGCTCTGGTTTAGGTAAGGAAAGAGACTAAAAAAGAGACCAAAGGAAGCCGGGCGCGGTGGCGCAAGCCTGTAATCCCAGCACTTAGGGAGGCTGAGACAGGAGAATCCTGAGTTTAAAGCCATTGCTGAGGTGCTAAGCAACTCAGTGAGACCCTGTCTCTCCATAAAACACAAAATAGGGCTGGGGGTGTGGCTCAGTGGTCGAGTGCCCGAGTTCAATCCTCAGTATCAAAAAAAAAAAAAAAAAAAAAAAGAGAGAGACCCAATTAAAGGTGAAAGATCAAATCAAAAGCCTTCCTGTGGTTAGACCTTGAGTGAATGGGAGGCAGGACAGGCGGGAGGATTAGGGCCTTGCCAAAGGAGGTAGGGGTCGCAGGATGGGGCACTTCCACCTGAAATCCCGCGGAGTACACACTTGTGTAGTCTCGCCAAGCGAGGCTGTCCTTGCTTTTGAGGCAGTGAAGTGGTGGTGTTTGAAGGCACTGCCAGTTAAGAAGGGAATCAACTCTCAGAGCTGCTTCTGTCTCAGGAATCCTCCAGGACGTGAAACCGCCCCTCGGAGGCCAGTTCTGGTGGCCTCCAACAGGATGGCCTGGGCAGTGCAGCAGGACCTGAAGTGGTGAAGAACTGGCCCCACTGCTACGGCAATTTCCCCAGAGCTTCGTGCTGGGGTCAGAAGTCTGGGATTGGGCGAGCCTGGTGCCACCACAGAGGAGAGGTTTCCAGGTTCAGTGCCGCGGAAGTCAGGGGGTTACTGTCATTACCAAGCGCTGCTCCCGAGGCTACGTGCACAGCTGATACTGAAATGTGATCCTGCTCAAATTAGAGACTAGTCATCTTTGGGGCAAAGGAACCAACTGTTCTCTTGGTCGGCTGTCTACCTGGGTGACATCAGTGGAATGCTATGAAAAATGAGCGTTACGGACAGATACGCATATATTTACTTATGTTTTCCTGCCTGGATTAACTAAGCTCTACTATCTAAGTTACATTAAATTTTAAAATATCTGTACATATTAAGCACGCTTCTACGTGTTTACAGTGTCTCTGCAGCCTCAGACTAGAAGTATTTAGCATTTTAAATGAAAAAGAAATGTAAGATGAGGTGAGCCTCTCTTTTTAAAGAAACACAGCGGCCACTGGCAGTCCATCCTGCTCTCCCTGGACTCAACTGGCAGTCCAACCTGCACAGCCTCTGCACAATGTCAGCCTCGCTCTATCTAACATGAAAAGCAAGAACGTCTCCCTCCTGGGGGGCCTTGGCCTGGTACTCAGGGGCTTGGGCTGCCTGCACTGCCTGCGTCCACATCTACACCAGTGGCACCCCTGCCACCTCCTCCTTACTCAAAGTGATGAATTGCCTGGAATGTTTAAAACCCCTTCCACCCAATGTAAAATCTAAGGAAAAACACAACCCAGTTTTGCTGTTCTTTCAGTTTTCTCCATTACCAACTTCACCCCTAGTTCTCAAAACATTCATTTTAATCATGGTTTATTGGGGAAAGAATTACCTGCCAGTCTCCCAGCTTGAGAGAAAGAAGACAAAGTTAGAATGAAACTTCAGGATTAATTAATTGAGAGTACTGTGTGTAATGTGTCTGTTCTGAATGTTACAGCACACATCACAACGAAAACAGTTTTATTTTCCAGGGTTGAAATAAATTACAATAAATAATTCATCTCAGTGGCAGAGATGTACTGGGGAGCGAAGCAACAAAATTGACTATACTACACTGTGAGCCTCATTCTTGAATCTTCATTATCCATTTGAAACTTTTTACGAGTAGTAAATCATATTTCAAGTGGCTGCAGATCTCATAAAGCAGCTTGCTGCATTAAAATAAAACCAGAAAACCTGGGACTGGAAGGCTACAAGGTTTGCCACTCAGCACTATTTTGGAAACTCTTTCTCACTCCTACTTTGCCAACATCAAACAGAACACTTTTCAATTTGATGTCAAAATTAAGCATTATTTGTCAAAAATGTCATCCAAATTTCCTTTGGGTGGGAATGTTGAGAAAATCTGTATGTTGTGGAATAGCCTTCCACTCCAAAACTGTTTTCCCCTAATTTTTATTCAAGTGACATGGTGCTGCCTCAACAACTATGAGAGTCACATTCTAGAACCTTCACCAGGATCAGAGGGTCTCTGAACTAGCAAATGTATGCAAGCTTGAGAGACACCAGCACAGGTACCAGTGCTATGTCTAAAAGGACCAGCCTGTGCACAGAACAGGTGACAGCTGAGTCTTAAAAAGGTACACATAAACCAGGTGTGGTGGTGCATGCCTGTTATCCCAGAGACATAGGAGGCTGAGACAAGAGGATCACAATTTTGAGGCCAGTGTCAACAACTTAGCGGGATTTTATCTTAAAATAAGAAGGAAAAAAGGGTTGAGGATAGATATAGCTTAGTGTTAGAGAGCCCCTGGGTTTAATCTCCAGTACCCACTCCCCAAAAAAGAAAATCCAAAAGCAAAAAACAAAACAACACATATAGCCTTACACAGGGGTATATTAGGAGGAGGAAATAAAATGAGAAAAGGCCCAGGAGACCCAGGCATGTTTAAGGAATAAATAACCCCTGAACATGAAGCTTTGGAGCAGCAGATAATAGAGTGAAGCGGGAGGGAGAAGGCTCTCAAAGGCCTTGCTTGCCCCGAGTCTGGGAAGGAACATCCAGAGCCTTCAAAGGACTTGTAAGGAAGAGGTGAACCAATGAGGTCTGTCTGCCATTTAGAAGAACAGGCATTGATGAGGTTCTGGAGAAACCGACTCCAGGCAGGCCCGGAGCCAGACACAGGGCCGCAGTTCAGTGGACAAATGCCGAGGGTCTCCAGGCCACGCAGCAGAAAGGCCCGATCGTTGACGGCATTCCCCGTCCTCCCCTCAACGAATCCTTCTGAGAAAGATGATGATACTGCAGCTGCAGACAGACCTGGAACTTCAAGAACAGGGCCTAAAATTCAAGAGAACCCATGGAGAGGGGCTGGATGGCAGGTGGCCTCAGGAAGCCACCCACAGTGCAGGGTGCCGTTGCTCTGTGGTCCCACAGGCAGAATCAACCATGGGAACACGGGGCCAAGGAAGGCAGCCGCGCCAGGGCACACGCCCACGTAGACACTAAGTGACCCGGGACCTCTGACTGAGGCCATCCATGTGGAGGCAGCAGTCACCACCGTCCCACATCCACCCCAGAGCACATGCACAGCGGGCACCTCCCGTAGCAAAGACGCTATCCCTCCAGAGGGTCAAGGCCTCGCCGCCTCTATCACTTCATTCACCCTGATCTCCTGAAGGGATGCGGGTAAATGGACCTGAACACATTCATCAGCACCAGTGGAGGATTCTTGTACTTATATTCAAAATGTTTTTGTGGAGAGAAAAGGAGTATTTTTGTTGACCATTCATGGGGCCCCTCAAAAGCATTTTCCATTAAAGTATTTACATTTCAACCACAGGGGAGGGCACGCTGCCATCCAGGTTTGAGGATTCCTATTTAGAATCGTCTCAATAGCAACAGAGAATGTGGCCAAGAGGCCGGGAGATGAAGCCACCAAGACATGGAAGTTCTAGTAAGGACGTAGGGGCCCAGAATGATCCAGACTGAGTGCTGGAAAAGATCCTTCCTCCTGCAGGTATTCAAACGTTTACTGACCGTGTGCTTTGGCCAGGCTTGGTGTCAGACCCTAGTGATATACAGGTGACCAGGCCAGCCTCAGAGCCACAGTACAGGAACGATTACAGGACAGGGGCAGGGGCAGGCAGGAAGGCTGTGCAGAGAGGGATACCCGATCTGCCCGGGAGAACAAGCCAAGTGTGACGGTGGTCAGGCGGGAAGGAGGGCAGGTGAGCATGGGGAGGGCTGAGCAGCCCTGTGCCTTGGGGAGGGTGTGGGAGCTGAGGCTGCTGGGGGGTGGGGGGGAAGCACCTGTGAAGGGCCCAGCAACCTGTGCCAGAGAACCAGGTTTTATTCTGCAGGAAATGAGGTCACTGAACTTCACCAGTTTCTCTGGCAGTGACGCAGTACTGAGCTGCGGTCTGACCATCCTTCACGGGGTCCGAGCCTTGGGTGGTCTGGGCCTTCGGATTTTGCCCCAGAAGTGGCAGGTCACTGCCTGGCTCCTGCTCCTGCCTTGTTGGCTCCGTGGCACTGCTCCCCTTGGCCTACAGCACAGCTTCAGTGTCCCCTGTCAGGAATGGTTCTCCTCGTCAAGAGCTTTTTATCGATGTTCAGCCTCCACTTTCCCTTTCTTAATATTCTCCCATTATGCCAATACGCCACCGTGCCACGCTAAGTAATTCCCTTTCCTCCTTGGCATGTACATCTTCCAAGTATTTATAGACTTATCAAGTGCCCCATTTAGTTGTCACTTAGGCAAGCTATACATATTTAGCTTCTTTAATCTGGCCCCATAAGCCAGCCCTTCCATTCTCCTAAATCACTTGAGGTACTTTCCTCCAGATTCCTGTCAATTTGCTTCTGGCCTCTGTCTCATGCAGGGGGCTGAGGAGATGACAGGGGTGCGGGGGGAGGGCTGGCTCCCTCTGTGGGATGAGTCCTTCAGTAATGTAGGTGGGACTTCTCCAGTCACCACGCTGGGCTGGGCCTCTGAGGACTATGAATCCCTCTTGTTTCCAAACGGTCAGTTCCCCTGTGCACATCTTTTTTAAAAAATATTTTTAGCTCTGGATAGACACGAGATCTTTATTTTACTTATTTTTTTATGTGGTGCTGAGAATCAAACCCAGTGCCTCACACATGCTAGGCATGCGCTGTACCACTGAGCCCCTGCCCCAGCCCTGTGCACACCTGAGTCAGCCCTACCGACTGCTAGTGCTTCTCAGACGCACACTCGCGACATGAGCACCTGCTGTGTGCCAGGAACTGTCCCTTTCTTCCTTCTCCCCCTCCCTTTGCATTTCTCACTTATTCAGTGCTCAAAGAATCACTGCCCTCCTTCGTGTGTCCAGCACCACTGGCACAGAGGTGAACAGAGGTGGCCTCTGGGCCTCAGGGAGCTCGTGGAGCCTGGGCATTACTGCCCTCCGCCTGCCACACATCAGCTGGCTTCCTTGCAGACTGCAGGGTCGCAGAGAAACCATCCCGAAAGCACTTATCTCAGGGACGCTGTGCCCTGAGCGCACTTCTCTGCTCCATCTCAAGTGAGATGCCACGCCAAGTGCGGCCTCCACAGAGCTCCGGCATAGGCCCTCCTTTCTGGTGGCTGGCCTTGGGGCCCGAGAGACTCTTCTCCAGGCCTGGCACTTTCCATCTTTGGCGGTTCCCTGGATGTTCTTCCTTCACAGGGCCTCCATCAAGCAGGTATGGATGAGAACGCTCTCCCTCTCCATGGCACCCCGCTCCAGGCTACAGAGGCAGCCAAGGGAGCAACAGATGCGGGCGACAGCAAGACAGGGCATCTCAGCCGCAGTCCTGGGGGTCTGGGAAGGTGCCCAGAGAATGGCTCAGCCGTGTGCCCAGGCCGGTTCAGTGAGCCTGCGGGCTCTCACGGCTGCCGTGCTATGATCCTCAAAGAGGTGAGGCAATGAGCCCAAGGCCAGTTACAAGTGGCCTACCAGGAATTCAGGTCAGGTACGCTGCGTGCAAGACCCTCGGCTCTGGTCACTGACGCCAAGCCCCTAGCACATACAGAGCATTTTCAATTAAAACCTTTGAAAGGAGGACTGGACTTCTGCAGTCCAAGAGCACTCGGTTTCTCTTGTAAGCACGACACAGATACAGAACTATCAAGCAAGAGTTCTGGGGTGCCAAGCACGAGGCAGCTTAACTCATGGGAGGCTCAGGGAACTACGTCACATCGTATCACACCAGACAAGGAGGGCCTCCTTGCATGCCCTACCTCATGGCCCCTCAAAGGCTACTGCAGGTCCGACTTTCTAAGAGCTGAGAGAAATGGATGTGAACGTCGGATTCTCATCTCTGGCATAAGAATATAACTTGGGAGCCACACAATCCGCTCTGCAGGTTATCTGAAAAACCAGTAACAACTGCAAATGAACAAATGATGCCATCACAAAGCCAACCCTCACGTTATATTGTGCCATTCTTTCAAAGAACTCAAAGGCTTCTCTTAGCATTCACCAGGCTGGTCAGAGAGATGGAGGCAGGAGAACTCGTGCCACCTATTGCCCTGATGTCTCCCTTGATGTGGTGAAGGGGCAACAAAATACCAGGAAGCACTGGTAGGTGGCCCGGGGAAGCCTCAGCGTGGGGACAACCGTCAGCCTAGAGACAGAGTCCTCAGTGATGACTAAAATGAGCCTGCCTCTTGTCACTGTGAGGAGATCCCCAAGGCAAGCCATGTGTGGAGAAAATCGGTTTATTTAGCTTATAGTTTTGGATGTTGAAAGTCCAAGATCAGAATGGTGATCGTGACGATGGCAGGAACGCACCCAGAGGAGCCCGTGGAGCCGGGAGCAGGCAGCAGGAGGGACCAGGCCTGTGACCACCTCCCTGAGAACTGCTTCATGCCCCCAGCGGCCCAAGGGGCTCCACGACCCCACCTCCCCACTCGCTGCACTGGGGACCTCTGTGGAGACACAAGCCACAGCACCAGGCACCATTACTTGCTGGCCGTGCGACTCTGGGCAAGTTGCTTCCCCTCCTGAATCTGCACAGCTCTCCTACACACTTCCTGCAGACGGACCTACAGTTTCAAGTTCAAAAAACCCATGATGACCATATCTATCTGTTAGGGTTGCTGGGGATTTGGAAGAGGCACGGACACGAAGACCTTCTCTGCTGCGAAGAGCCACCAGGGCAAGTCCTTGTTGCATGTGTGGTGAGGCCTGAAGAACGTGGGGGTGAGCGAGGCGAAGGCCACTCTGGGGTCAAGACTGAAGCCCACACCGCACACACCCAGTCCATGGTGTGATTCGGGAATGCTAATCAGAGAAGTGACCTCGGCCAAGGCTGGACACGGGTGGGGACAGCGGCGGCCATGGCTTTCAAGGTCAAGTCTTGGGCTGCGACTGCCAGAGAGGACACTTTTCACAGCATGGTAGAAAAGTGGGCATCTTCTCTCGAGGAAAAAAGGTAAAGTGGAGAAGAAAAGGTGCCTGCTGCCTGCTTCTCATTTCAGGTGTGGCTGCGCATCTTCTGTGGCAGGCGCCTCTGCTCTCTGGTTCATTCTGTTCTCACAGCTGCCCTAGAATCTACACACTGAGGAGCAGAAATCTCAAAACACTGGGTTTTCATAGCAGGGTGGCCTTTGAACCCACGGCCAGGCAGTGCTTCTCAAGGGCTCAGAACCACAAATGTGGTGACTGCAGGGCCGTTCTAGTCTCTCCAGGGGCCGCAGGTCCTCTCAGCACGTCTGGTTCTTTCTTCTCCCCCCACAGACTAGCTGCCTCTGAGCATACGGCAGGGAAGCCCTTTGGCTCCTGAGTCTTCAACTGAGTGGGGACTGCGGGCTGACAAGCACCTAAGTGCCAGCTGCTAAATCTAGGGAGAAAGGACCGAGGACGTGGCCCAGGGGTGGAGTGCTTGTGTGGCACGTGTGAGGCCCTGGGCTCTGTCCCACGTACCAAAGGGTGGGAGGAATCTAGGGAGACGATGGTCACTGAGTAGCTTGGGTGAAGGGTCTACCTCTTCCTACCCAACAAGTCCTTAAAGAAAGGAGTCCAAGGCTCGGTCAGGGATCTGTGAATGGAAGAATATTCCATGTTTCCTCCTGCCACTCTCCCACCCCAGGCAGCCCTGCTCCTACACCACTTAGTAGAATGGTACAGTGGGTACATACAACAGGTTCTGCGGCTTGTCGGCTGTTCGTGCCGAGGGAGTACCGAACATCTTAGAGCCTCGATTAGAATATTTCAATTGTAAAATAGATAAAAATACCTTAGAGCCGAGAAGCTTAACTGCAAATGTGCGTGTGCACACATGCACACAGGCACCCGGCGCTGGGCACAGGGCAGCTAGCACACGGCTGCTGTACCTGCCTCCTTTCGTCATCTCAGGCACCACCAACATTCTTCCTCTGTGCTGCCTTTCAGGTCCAGCAACCTGCCAGGACCGAAGGCTGCAGCAAGGGGGCAGCGTGAGGAAATGCCCCTAGCCTGAGCTTTGCTAGGCAAGAGAGCCAGCCTCCGTGGGATACCCAGACAGCCGTGGGGTCTCGCTGGGGAGTCCTGGGCGAGGTGGGTGGTGTGCAGGAGACCATCTTCAGTGCCTCCTTCATGTCCTCTACCTCCTTTCTCAGGGTACAGAGACAGTACTGTGTCAAAACCTGGAGAGCAACTGAGACCCCAGGTAACCTCTCTGTGAAATGCAGATAAAGGTTCCTGCCTGTGCGGCATCAGCACAAGGATGCAGGTGTCTGCTCTAGCGCTTTTTCTGAGAATTCTTAAAACACCAACCAACCAACCAACACCACCGCGATGACAACCAACACCACCGCGATGACAACCAACACCACCGTGATGACAACCAACACCACCGTGATGACAACCAACACCACCGCGATGACAACAAACCCCACCAGAACCCGATGTCGCTGACAGCAGCCGGAACTCTCCCTCCTGAACAGCTCTGTGAGAACCTTTGCAGAGGTGGGGTCAATATTTCATCCACGACACATTTCTATAGCAATGTTTAGTGCAGAGGTTTTTAAAAAAGACACATTTACTGGACTCTTTTAGTCTTACTTTGCGATGGCAGCCAGTTACGTCAGCCACTACCGATGACGAGTGGCGCGCCACCCTGCTTGCCCTGGCCACACGGGTGACAGGCTGCGGAAGCATGCCTGACCCCGCCTGGCCGGCTCTGCGCAGCCCTGCCCTTTTCGCTTGTGAAACGTTCTCTATCTGCTTGACACGCGTGCGGAGGAAAAGGTAGGGCCACTGTTCACTTTTTACAACTCCCTGGCTATTCTGAGAACGTTTGCTCTCGACTAATAACAAAACTGACTGTGCTAAACTGTAGATAAAAGAACGATGACAGATTGCAGTCACTTTAATTCATAAAGAAAACATTTGGAGCGCCTGGGAATGCCAAATCTAGCCACTGGCACCCAATGATTTCATGCCAAGTCCAAACTACATCATATTTTTTAGTTTAAAGACAAAGGCTAATGGATATGTGACTTATTTATTCCAAATTCTTCTTTATGAAGAGCTTTTTTTAAGTGCCTTGGAAAACATTCTGATTTCCCTATTCTATAAACACACAAATATAATTGTAAAATGACATCATTCTGTTTTCATTTAATTACCCTGAAATGCTTTCTATTTAATATTCATTACTCAAAAGCTAATTTAAAAGAGAAAGAGATGCGACTTATTCAAAAAGATGTACTGTCATTCACAGCAATAGTTATCTAATATACAGAAGTTAATAAAGCAGATTAATCTACAAGTCCCTTTAAGCCATTCTTGAGTTTTGAACAACTGCCTCTTTGACCTTTCACCTTCGTGCTGTGCACCAGTAGCAGGTGCCAGCTGTACAGAAATTACGGCTGCCGCGTTTGGAGCAGAATCTTTTCTTACTTTGCTTCTGACCAGCAGCTGACCCTGTAGGAGTGATTGTTTCTGGTGGCGGCCTAAAGGCTACATAAACCAGCAGCAGAGAAACAAAAGGCTACACGCACCAGCTGCCTTGCCTAAGGGTGCCATCCTGGGCTGACACCTCCACTCCTTCTCCAGCGTCCCAAATTGCTCCTTGTTTGTTTCTAAACATGCATTTCATCCTTGTTGTGTGAGGGATGAGGGTAGGAGAAAACCCCCCCAAACAACAACAAAAAACCCCTCCCTTCCCGCAAACTTGACTTCTGAGTATTCCATGTCAAACTGTGCCATTATAATGCTAATCTAGGCCTGATTTAGCAACTTTAATAACAGGCTAAACCCTCTTGTAATTAGATAATAAAATTTTATTATGTATTTTAATATTAAAAGTCTTAAAATCAAACTCTTCAAATCATACAGTGGTACCAAAACTAAGGTACTTAAATATCATGGCCCCAGAAAATGGGAACCTGAAAAAGCACATCGTGGTTGATTTCTCATTCTCAGAAATGTAAACATGGAATTCCTATGTGGTGCAATGAAAGCGCCACTCTCTTAATTATGTGCAGGGAAGAATGAATCTATTCAAGTATGAAGCACACTGTACCATTTCCAGCAACAGCATGAGATGGCTTTGACAGTTATTTCTTGGATACAAATTACACAAGTATAAAAACAATCCCCATAATGATTAAATGCAGTTATGTACATAGGAGAATACCAGTGCAAATGGTAACATATTTAAATGGTTTTCCTTCATTAAAAAAATTATATATGATATTAAACCATCAATCACTGCTGAGGCACAGGAGTTTAAATGTATTGTCACTGGCTGAAATAAATGACTTGGAGACTGGATTCTGGCTCACTCAATATGGTGTCTCTGCTGTTGCCTAGCCACCCAACTCTCTGCTGGCTTGGGCTACATCTGGTGGATCCCACCCCTTTCAATTAATAAGGCAAGTCATGCTACCAATGGATGACATCCTTACACTGTGCTTAGAGGTAGGAAACACACGTCCTAGTGGGGTGGGAGGGCCCTCTCTGTTCTGTCAAGGATTTGGAAGAAATCTGAAGTACTTTTTTCTTTCTTCACATGTTTACAATAAAATTTTCTTGTGGAATTTCCGTAGGGCTAATCTAGAGTGTATTATGACATAATCTTACCTTAGTGCTACCACTGGGCTTGCTATGTGCCAGCAGTCCAAGAACCTGCTAGATTAGACAGTTAAAATTGTACTTCTGAACATTATTTTGGGGGGCTCTGCTTTGCAGACATTCACTGATGGTCAAAGGGTGTTTCAGGCTCTGTTGGGGCTGAGACAAGTTTCAAGATGAAGGTGATTTTTGAGGAAAAAAAACACTCAAAATGTATCACTATGGTTATGACATCAATTTGATGATTCATAAACTGAGAATAGGTTTTTATTTTAACTGTTTAAAAATACCATCTTTGGGGGGCTGGGGTTGTGGCTCAGTGGTAGAGTGTTCGCCTCGCATGTGGGAAGCACTGGGTTCGATCCTCAGCACCATATAAAAATAAAGATACTGTGTCCATTTAAAACTAAAAAAATATTAAAATAATAAAAATACTATCTTTGGTACAGTTGAAATAGTCATCCAACAAATATTTCTATAATAAAAATGAAATCAAGATGGCAAAGATATGTTTTATAAAAAAGGATTTGAACTAGAATCATCTTTCTAAAGATTAACAATTTTTTAATATCAGTTAAAATGCCATTTTGATTTTTAAAAACTAGTGTTTTTCTATTTTTAAAACTAAACCATTAACTTTCTTAATTCATCTTTGGGGATAGCAGACACAAATTTTTCATTCTTTGAGGGTTATTCCTTTTAGGACTTTTATTGCTGGTTGTTACTTACTTTGTTCAGCGCTGGTTCCCCTAGATATTCTGATTTTGTCATCAGTGACTAATTCATACACACACTCACATCCTCCCTCTCTCCCTCCCTCTCTCTCATACACACACACACAGACACGAAGAAACTGAATTTTATTATTACCTCAAACAAATCTGGTTATTTAAACAACCACCACAACCACCACCATCACCAACAAAACCCCAAGAGTTTGGGAAGTGTTAACTGAGTTTCACTGAACCCTTTCAGTCTGCAAAGACACAGCCCAAATGTGATAAAACTCCTTCTTTTAAGTTTCAGTCATCTTAAGTCTAGCAAAAGCAAAATAAAGTTTAAAAACTCAGTGAAACCAAAATAACTATATTCTTTTTAAACAACAATCCAGAAAAATTTGCCTGAAAAATTATCAAAAATTCAGCTGGAAACAGAGTCACTGTAGAAGTGTGACATGGGATGCAGGGAGGAAGACGTGCCAGCGAGGGGCACACCCGGGAGGCCTCGGCTCAGACCCCTCGGGACCACACGACACAGAAATGGGAAGTGACAGCCAAGCTCGGAAAGCCAGCCTGCCAGCTCTTTTTATGTTTTTTGTCTTGTCTTTAATTTTTAATCAGTGGCCAACATTTAAAAATCTGAATTTCTGGCTTTTCTTCTGGACAGAAATTTCACTCTGGCTGGGGACAGTGGGCTTCTCTTCTCGAATGGGGACAATTAGCTGAAGCTGTGTCGGGGCTGCCCCCTGTGGACAGGCTTGAGCACGAGAGGGTTCTTGCCCTCCACCTCATTCAGGCGGATGCTGGCCTCATGGGTGTCTCAGCGGGGCTCGAGGGAACCCAGGCGTTGGAGTGAGGAGACCACCAGCAGAGCTAACGGTACTAGCCAGCATAAGTCTCCTCTAAAAAGCAGATTACGCCACAAAGAGACACGGATAGCCTTCTGTGCTGCCGGATCCCCAGCCAGAGCCAGCGCTTCAGCACCGCGCAGTGCTGCCGCCGGCCACAGGCGCACAGCTCCAGCCTCCGCTTGCCCAGCGCCGCTGCTACCTAGAGCAGACACCTTGACGCAGATCTCAACAGCTGCCTCAAGGCCTTAGAGAAAAGCCACCAACACTCCAGCCTCCTCAAGCACACAGGTCCTACTCGGCTTTATGCCCTCGAGATCTGGCTATAGCCGAGAGGGAGGAAATGCTGTTGGCCTTGCCTTAGTGACGTGGGAGCCACAGGGTCTTTCTGCACCAGCTGGCAAAGTCACTTCCCCCTGCTTTGCCCGCTGCCTCTACGGGTCACCACCCATCTGTTCTGTCCCAGCTGCAGGACAAAGCTGGGGTATAGGATGACTACTCTAAGCCACTTTACCTTAAGGACGGCCCCAGGGGTACTTACTGGGTGCTCCGCCTGCCCCACCATAATTGTGCAAAACCTACACACACACCAAGGGGCACGCACCCCTGCGGCTGGGCCGTGAGCTCCGCAGGTTGAGGTCCAGATCGAGACTGTGCTCCTCCACGGGCTCTGTGACCCTGGGCAGTGACTCAGTCTTCTCCCGCCTCAGTTTCTGCACCCGTGGAATGGTGAAGACGATGCTGTGCCTTCCAGGGACACTGTGGCGAGGCCAGGTCAGGCACACGTAGGGATTTTTGCCGAATCCCTTCAGGACGTGAAGATATGCCCAAAATGTGCTTCAGTTCTGCCAACACTGTTTCTTCCAGAAGCGCAGAGTGTGTCTGGCACCATGTGTGCCCACGGTGTGTGGACGAGACTGGGATTGCAGCGGCACACGTGGCGAATGCTCTGCCACAAAGTGCTCCTATTTCCCATGTCCCATGACAGGCCCAGGGCTGCCTGCAATTCGGATCGAATTGTGAACATTCGCTCAGCTTGTTTCTGAGCCCAATCTTCTGACATATTTTTGTTAATAGAGCTACAAATCAACCAGACTGAGCTAATTAGTTACACGGAAGGCACACTTTCTGTTTAAGTATCACAAGAAATGGTTTTTAGTAACATTAGAAAATCTGGCTAATTATTTTTTAAAGAGGGTAAGAGATGTGATCATGTTTCACCTGCTTAGGAGTTTTCTACTGTGAGGATCCTCCCGAGGTTCTAAGGCCAAAGTCTCTACATCAGTTAGAGATGCGACTGCACTTTCTCCTACTTAGTATTATGGAATGGCATCTTAAGTATGAAAGATGTCTCGTATAGTATGTCAAAATGTTGAGCAATATCGTTTCAATCTAAACACAGAAATGAAAAAACAGCAGATGATTTCCCTTTTGCTGTAATTCACTTTGGGACGCATGTCATGAAGAGCACTAGACAAAAGCAATTTTCATTGATTGACTGACTGATTGAGGAAAAGGGCGAATGTTCTTTCAGTTACGTCCCTACTGAAGTACGATTCTTACAGCTCCTGACAGCCCTTCACAATTTGTAGTTAAATGCCGTGTTAGCAAAAATAAATAAATAAAAAATGAAATAAGAGAGAGAGAGAGAGAGAGAGAGAAAGGAAATCACAATTAGAACTTCTTTGGGTCCTTAGTACAGCTGGCTTGAGCTAAATAGATAAATAGACGAGGGTGACCAATTCAAATCTAACTGCTCTAGTCCTCCACACAAAGGATCTGGGTGTTGGATACTCTAATTACTAAAAATATCTTGAGTTAATTGCATAATCTAATCAGTAACACTGACAATCACATCATTCTACTTATATGGAATGCTACTATTTCTAGAGCAAATAGTTTTAAATGAAATTCTGATTTAGAGATGAATTCCACATCAGCCTCCTATTCTTATCATTTCAAATAGAATCAGCCCATCTCTGAAATGCTCCTCCATTCACCTAACTTGGGTGGATCTGTGATACAACTCAGGATATGACTAAGATGCTGATCTACTGGTTACGATGCACACACTCCGAGCGGTGACGAGACCTTTCACACATGAACATCATCGTCCAGATCACGGCGGCAGTGTCTACTCCACCACCCACCAATGGCGGTCAGTGACCTGATCCCTGTTACTGCTGGTCTGTTCTTAAAGTTTTAGTTTGTTCACCTCCGGGCATAGCAGCACCAGGGAATCACACCCTCGTCTACACACACTGGACTCGTCTCAGCGGCTGGGTGAAGGCAGCGCAGGTGACGCGAGGACCCTCACTTGGTATAGATGCCCTTGCGACCAATCTTCAGGTGGACTAAACTTTAATGCTTGCCAAGTAAGATCTGGGTGTACAATATGGACGATGGCTTATGTGAAGAACACCTAGAGAAGAGCTAAAGCCACAGAGCGGTCTGTGATAAACACATCTCCAGGTGAGAGGCACTTAACATGTCCTTCCCAGGCTGCAGCATGCAAACGGGAAGGCCTGTTAGGATGCTGGAACCTCAGCAGGCCCCACTGTGATGCTGCAGGCTGGAGGAGTGGTACCTGCTGCAGTTTGGAACTGACACTCTTCATGCAGCTATGCTTCCAGCAAAACAGGTCCAGGTTGGAAGAAAGCGGTTCAAAGTGGTAAATAATTGCAGTATCGTTACATCAGTTTAGTTTAAAGAGCTGACAAACCCCCTCTAAACTCCAAGCACAATTAGTCATTAGGGTCTAGTTTTTCAGCACTGTTAAGCAATTTGTAACCCATTCCTTTTAATAGGGTTAGGCATTACTTAACCACACAGATGCCTTGAAAACTGAAACCTCAAGATATGAAGCAACAACCTTGTTCATTACCTTCTGTGATAGGCAAATCATCTATAAAAACAGCTTTTAATGGGCAACCAATGAATAATCAATGGCTCACTTTTCATCTGAGTGTGAGAATGAGAATAATCTAATACAAAGTCCCTCCGGTAGAGGCCAAATCTTGGGCCCTGCTGCTCTTCAGGGCTGATTTATAAGGTCTTGGAAGCTGATGTAAACAGATGATCAATGGGACCCTTCCTGCTCATAATAACCCCCAACAGGCTCACTCCCTCTTTTCTAGGTCCATCCCTCAGGCTATGAGCTCTGTCCAGCTAATTCTTCCCACTGCCCCTGCCTGCTGCTTTTACTCTGGCCATCCGTTCAGTCCAGCCGACTCACAAGTAATTTTATACGCAGCAGAGAGCGGGTGGAATTGATTTTTCACTCAGCACTCAGTTCCCATCTGAATAATTATCAATTTTACTGCCTCATAAAGGGAAGAGTCAAAATTTCAAATCAATTCAAAAGAGCTTTTGAGACGACAGAAACTGTGCATAAGAATAGAGGTCAAAGTTGTCAGTGACCTGAGGAGATGATGTCAGATATTACTATACCCAACAGTTGACATCAGAGCACTCAAGATGATACAACCTAGTGCTAATGCAAATCATATTTATGCTGACTACCAGAGACCAGGCATTAATATTTAAAATGCTATCTGAAAGCCCACATTCCAAATAAATAGAATGGATTCCACTGTTAATAAAGATATATCACTACTTAGTCGTATGCTGCGAAGAGAAGGATTACCAAGTAACATTAACACGCAGAAATGGCTTAAGCCAGCGGACGAGGGTAGCGGGGAAGACCCTCCCTCAGAGCCTCCCGACTTGGCTCACATTTTCTACCAACTTAAAAGCGTCTGCCGAAGTTTAGGGGACAATACTGTGACTCATGGCTGAGTGCCGGCAGCAGGACTCCGTGGCGGATCTGCTCCCTGCCACGGCAGGCGGGGTCGTGGTCCGTCTTGGCCGGTGCACGGGTGTCGCTCCTCCTCTGCTCCGCGGTTCTCCACGCCACACGCTCCCAACCCCAGCGGCCCTGCGTCTGGCTGGGGGGAGACGGCTGCCGGGAGAGGGGCACAGCCCTTGGCAGAGAAGGCCGTGGGAGCAGGACCGGAGTTGTGGACAGGCCTCGGGGCCCGCGGCGTGTGCGCCCCAGTGCGGGCGCATCCCGGTCCGGGGCTGTCGCGGTCTGAACCGCCTGACCCCAGAGCACCTCTGGGACCCTCCCCTCCCTGCCAGTCATCGCGGCATCAGTGGAACTACCCAAACTCTGGCTGGTCACTGGTCCCTCACGACAGGGAACTTCTTAAGGAGAGAAATCCCGTCTGTCTGAACGTTCAGCCCCTCGTGCGCAGGGGTCCTCACCGCCACCGACCTGCCCAGACGGCTCTGGGTCACAGCCCTTCGCTATTTCTCAAAATGCGAACTACGCTCCCCTCCCCATCCTCCGAAAGGAATTGGTTAAATGAAATGTCACCACAGACAAAGTTTACATGATTTCATTTCAATATCAGCAAAAAGGACAGCCAGGAAGGAAGCCTCTTCCAGGCCATCCCATGCTGTTCTTATCACTGTTCCCTTACAGTGACATTTTCTGTCGATTGCAGGTGACTTGTTTGCTCACTAATGACACTGTAGCAAGACTCTACTGAAATATTTACATTTGCAAACCAAAGACAATTATGAATATAACTTGGCAAAAGAAAACAACAATATAAAAATATCATTTTCCAAACTTAGTGGAAGCAGGGCAGTGGTGATACAGCCATAAAACACTGCATGATTCTCTCCAAAACATGAAGAGAACACGTCGCTGTGATCTGTGGGACTTTTAAAGAACAGTGTTGAATCTAACCCATATTTGCCAATTAGAAAATATATTTGAAAATAAATTGTGATTTTATCACTTGCCAATTGAATGCTCCTGGGAACATTACCTGACCTAACTGAACTGTGATTCCTCACCTTAAAGAGGGGACAATACTAACTATAATCTGATGAGTGGACAGTTCCTAGTGGACAGCAAACACTAGGAGCCCAGCAAAGGGAAGTGTCCTCACAAGATATACCAGAGCCCACACAGTGGACCCAACACAGCCTCTGGAGAGCTATCCCTTTTTCAATTCTAGCCTCGCTGAGCGGAAGGACATCTGGATTTCCAGAGGGTGGGTAAGTCTGAGGCCACTCCCACTTTCCACGAAAATACTCATGGAGAACAACTGCTAAAGAGTCTTGGCAAGAACAGTTGTTCTGGGGGCTGGGGTTGTAGCTCAGATGTAGAGTGCTTGCCTAGCATGTGTGAGGCACTGGGTTGGATTCTCAGCACCACATAAAAATAAATAAAGTGTTATCAACAGCTAAAAAATAAAATTAAATTAAAAAAACAACAGTTGTTCTCATAACTTTCCTATGTTCATATATGAATATGCTACCGTGAAACTCCACATCATGTACAACCACAAGAATAGGATCCTAATTAGAATAAGTTATACTCCATGTATGCAAAATATGTCAAAATACACTCTACTGTTATGTATGTCTAAAAAGAACAAATAAAAACCAACAAAAAAGAACAGTTGTTCTAGGGCATCCAGGGACCAGGCTGGCGTCTGGGCCACTCTCTTGAGCTAGGTTACCTGCTGCAGGACATCTGGGTTTTGTTGCATAAAATGTAATAGTCTCTGACCAGCCTGGGCAGCCTCTCTGGAGCGAAGTGGCTTCTTGCCCTCTTTTGCTATGTGCTTGAAGAGGTAGGTGACGATGTAGTCTAAACTGGTACAGCAGCTGGAGGAGACCACTGTATCTGTATAACGATAAATGGAAATTCGTTGGCATTATGCAAGTGCTGGCAGCATTGGGTTCTACTGTCTCCATTAAGAAAGAGTCCCCATCTGGTTTCAAACACTTCCACTGAGCTCCAAGTTCCCTGAGGGCACACTGCCTTGCTTCTTTCCTTAAGCCAAATGCTGATCACAGGGCCTGGCGTGGGGACACCTTTGTAAGCAAATGATTCCTAGCCAGCACTGGACAGAGTTCTCCGTTTGGGATTTAACAGCACCTGTTCAAGTCAAGTGACTGTTTATTAAGCATCTACTTACTGCAAATAGCTCTGACCTTCAGGGGAAGTGAGTCCAACCCACCTAGGGGTCAAAAAGCTTACACTTCGGCATACAAGTCACCACTGCACCCTGCTGTGGAGAAATGGGTAACACTGCTGTGGGGATTCCTGGGGAGATCACACTGAGACGGCACTCCAGGAGTGCCTGGTGAAGAAGGAAGTCCCCGACACAGGCTTGCAAAGATCATTCCAGTTAGACCTCAGGAAGGATATTTTTCAGGTAGAGAGATCAACTTGAGGCAAGACAGTGTGGTGGGGAAGGGGCGGATTCTGGAGCCAGAGGCCCTGGTTTCAAGCCCCCCTGTTTCCAATCACCGCTGTGTTGGTACCTGGAAAGCGCCAATCCACCCTTCTCACTGTAAGCTATCTGGTCAGTTGAATGAGGAGAAAATAAGCAGCTCATCGGCAATAAACCAGCATCCCCCGAGACTGACACGTGTCAGTCAGTGTGTTCACTGATGTGCACAGATCGTTACCTTTGGCCCTCACAACAGCGCCCTAACAATTACTCTTGTCATTACCCCATTCAAAAGCGAGAACGCTGAGGCTCAGAGAGAGAAAGTGACTCCTCCAGTGACACCCAGCGGGAACCCTGTCAGCCATGGTATGAAAGTGAGCAAGGAGGCTGCGGACCCCGACCCAGGTTCGCAGCCGCCCTGTAGAACTAGGAATCAAGCAGAAAGGGACAGAAGTACCGGAAGCCTGGGAGAGTGGGGGGCTCTCCAGACCCTCACGTCCTGCTGGTTGCCCTGATGGTAAGCAGGATGTGCTAAGGACCCGGCTGGGCTAGAGGGAGCTGCAGGGGAGCCGACGGCACAGCAGGCCGGGGTCTTACTGGAGGGCATGCGAAGCACCGAGATACTGACACTCAATCTGAAAATCAAGAGAGGGGCCACTGAAGGCTCGAGTGAGCAGCGGACACCCGCAGCAGCCGGCAGCGAGCACCTTCCTACACTGCGACCATCATCCTGTCAGATTTTAACACCTCCTTTGTAATTATGTATTATTTACATTTTTTAATGAGAAAACTAAGGTCTAGGGATATCATGCAGTGGTAGAGCATTCGCCTAGCATGTGCAAAGCCCTGGGTTTGGTCCCAGCACTGCAGAGAGAGGGGAGAGAGACAGACTAAACCTCAAGAGATGAAGTAGTTTATCCAAACTCCATGGTTTCCACTCCCAGCATGACACTGCCCATGTTTTTAGGCTAAAAATGACACCTGGACACAACCCCTGAGAGGTTTTGATTAATAAAAGAAACAATTAAAATGGTGAATATAGTAGTCTCAGAAGAGAAGTGGACCAAGACAGTAGAGCTGGGAGGAGGTGGATTATAAACTTTGCAAGGGAAGAGTTTCTTATTCATCTTACTCATGTCTAAAAGATTCTGAGACACTATGTCCAATGTAAAGCTGAAATATTAGCTGAATTACTTAAAAAAATGGGAAGCTAAAGCTATCTGAACACCTTGAGTTGTATTTAGTAACAATACTCAGCACTGACACAACAGTATAGTTTAAAAACTCACATCATTTCAGAGAGAGGTCATGGGAATACGAAGGAGGAGGTTTCAGGCAAGTTCTGAAATGCAGAAGGGACAACAGGAGCTGACGCAGGATCGAGGGACCAAGAGGCTGAAGGAAAAGCCTAAGACAGGCCTGGACAAGAGTTTTGGAAAACTGTGGGGCTACGAGGCTTCTAAAAAAGAAGTTTCTTTCCTCCCTACTAAAGCTATGGCATTAATTGGTAAATTGATTCTTCATCTCTCCCTGCTAACTGGGTTACTTTGTAGGGGAGGGAGCTTTGGTTTGATAACCCTGGGAGACAGCACAGGCCTAAGAGTCACACAGATCTGCTGAGTGGGGCTGCTTTTCGTTTCCCTTCATATTTCTACCTTTGGATTCCCAGCCATGGAAGTAAACAGATTAAGTAACTTAACATCTACAAAGCCAAGGAGGAAACAGATATGGTCCTCTCACCAGTGAAGAGCAACATGCTATCAATCAAACACAAATTTTAAAGACTTCACGTAGATGTGGTGACCACATGCCATGCAGGTTACATTGAAAGGTTCCAGTCCCCTGAGTCAGCTATGAAAAAGCCAGGCAGACACTTCAGGGGCAAAGGCTAGAGCACGCATCCTCGAAGGGAGAGCTTCCGTGACGGCTGATTTATGGTTGGGGGCTTTGAAGAAGAGAAATGGTATTTCCAGGTGGATTGAAAAGCACGAAATCCCAAGGATCAAGGGCATTTGGTCAAAAACAGATGAAGAGTGCTGAGGACTCCACCTTCTTACCGGCTTCTTTACACCTGCAGCACAAGGTATTGTGTGAGACTCAAATACTGAGGCTCTCCTGACAGGAAGGCCAGGGGATGTCAAATTTTGTCCTAGTTCTTGGTATTAGGAATCTTTTCAAAAGGATCATATCCAACATTTAGACAATTTCGGAAGTAATTTTTACCCTGTTAGGTGCTTAGACCTTTCTGGCAACTTGTTGTTTGGCACTGAGGAGGCACGTGCTCCTTTCTCCTGCAGTGGCCCCTGCAGGAAGCACATGCATCATTGATAGCCTCGGGCCTGAAAAGTTAACTATGCAGCAAAGAGTGCTTAACTCTGGGTCAGGGAAAACGGTAATGGGGCCTCAGCTCAAAACTCACCCCAGCACAAGGCGGGATCAAAGTCTTGGGAAAACACAGTCTGAAAAGCAATTTCCATACCAAAGGCCTATTTGGGACTGGGAGTGCAGGCCTAAATCTACATTTTGTAGAAGTCTGACTTCACTGAGCTTCAAGTGCAGTCTATAAAATGTGCTTGAATGCCGCATCAGCGAGGTCCAGCGTGGGAAGGCGGACCCAGCGCTTGGCCCCGGGAGCTTCCCTTCCTCCCCTTCTGCCTGGACCGCCATTCCCACCACAGGGCCAGCCTTCAGGGGTCTCGCCTGATCCCACCCTGCAACAGTGGGCTGGCCACTCTGCTCATCACCCCACTGTGCTGATTCGTTTGGCACTGATTGTGACCAGGCGTCGTGACTTGGCGGTGTGGGTCCTCCTCCATTTACCGTCTCTCTCCCCACTAGAACACATGCTTCCGTGTGAGCAGGGACCGTACAGTCTTGTCCCCTTCAGTGTTCACGGTATGTGTACAACTATTGATCACTGAATGAGCGAGGTGAGACTCGTTAAGGGCAGTTTTTGGTAAGCCCTGGTTTTATGTATGAGAGCAGGAATGGGGTGTAGGATGGATGGCTGATGAAAAAGAGCCTGAGGTTAAAAATGCTAACAAATGTTAATTAACTAAATTTTAAAAAGTCATATTCAGAATATTAGGCAAGTCACTACTTTATCACTGATTGAACTTTTCTGTTCTTTCCTTCCATTTTTTTAAAAATCCTATTGAAGCTTTAGTAGAACTAAAACCTGCTTATCACCCAAAAAAGCCAGTAAATGCCTCTTGGCCACCGAATCACTGTTGAAAAAGAAAAATCCAAGCGGCTACTTTGAACATTCTCAACAGTCTTTCTGGAAGAGGGGAGGATTCACCTGCCAGAGTCACCTAATGTTTGTAACATCAATTTGCAACAGTGTAAGAGGCTGAAGATAAATTATTAATTAAAGGAAAACCTTTTCTATCAGGGACGCAGCTGTCAAAAGCTGCAACCTTTATCAGGTAGATCCAGTAAGAAGGGGAGGGGAGGAAGAATGGGAAAGACTCCCAGACCAGGAACTTATCAGCTATATGACCTCAGGTGAACTGTTTCACCCTTCTGAGCCACAGCTTGCTCATCTGTATAATGAGAATAATATTACCTAATTAATTGAATAAATATTTAGTGAACACTTACTGTATGCCAGAAACTGAGAAGAAAGTAGTGAATCAGGACACCGCTCTATTCTTCAGAAGCTTACAATCAGGCATAAGGATGACTAATGCTCCTGGGTAGAGCCCATCTGTGGTGTATAGGTGGTTGAGCATGCAGGGTGAACATGGAAGGCCTGTGGCAGATCGGCACATTCTGTGCCTATAGCCACGCATCATGAGTGGCAGCACTGGACTTAGATCAAGATCAGCCTTCTCTCTGCAATTCTGCTTTGTTAAAAGTCCCTTGGTCTCGTTAGAACACAGATTCCAGGCCTGATCAAGATCATGCTTTGAGAATAACACAGCTGCTTGCAACTAATTCAAAACCTTTAGTATTACTATGATATGAGATAAAAAGGACCGTCAAGCTAAACTGTAATAATAGAAGACAAGACTTCTTGCCCATGAAGAATTAGCTGCTATGAGAATCTGCCCTCATGCTGAAAACAAGAAAACAGGACAAAATATATGAAACAACACTTTTCAATTACTGTACAACAGGCAGGACAGGACTGTTACACCAGAGAGGAGGGAAATACATGCGGTGATGCCGACCAGTGCGGAAGCTCACTGCCCACAGCAGCTTCCAGGCGTCAGGCCAGGAAGAGAAACCCAAGCAAAGCCGTGACCTCCTGAGCTGCAGAGAGGGAGACTGGGATCTGGGGAGCTGGGGTAGCTGGAACCTGTGGTGCTTACTACCAGAGTGTGGGGCCTGCTGAAGAGAAGAGTTCTAGAGAGTTCCAGAGAACTGCAAGGGAGTCCCTTCCAGGGTGTGTCTGAACAGTGACTGTGCAACTATGAGCAAAAGCTCCTCATGGCTGAAAAGCAGTGGGCCAAGCAATCCTTGAAGTTTACAAAGAGCTGGGAGTAACTCACCATAGAGGGAGCACTACAGTGTCCTTACAGGGGTCACACCTCAGTAGAGGGGCTCAGTTACTCCAAAATAAAGGCTTCTACTTGATCTCAAATTGATATAAAAGGTACTCAACTGAAAGAACAAAAATAAAAAATCTTGGAAAAAAATCAAAATTCAACGCTAAACAACAGAAAAATCACAATGTCTGGCATCCAATCAGAAATTACAAGGCACAGAAAATGAAAAAATATGAGCCATACAGAAGAAAAAATAAATCAATAGAAACAGATCTAGAAATGGCTTTAGTAGACAAGGACTTTTCAAAAGTTGTTATAAATCTTACAAATGTGATCAAGGTTAAAGGAAAACAGGATTTAAAAAAATTTTTTTTTAGTTGTAGATGGACACGATATCTTTATTTTATTTTTATGTGGTCCTGAGGATCGAACCCAGTGCCTCACACATGCGAGGCAGGTGCTCTACCACTGAGCTACAATCCCAGCCCCTGGAAAATAGAAATTTGACAAAGAGAAAAATGGAAGATATAAAGGCCTGGTGACACCTGCCTGTAGTCCTATCCACTTAAGTGGCCAAGGCAGGAGGATCACTTCAGCCCAAGAGTTCAGGGCCAGCCTGGACAAAAAGTAAGACCTCCTATTTCTTAAAAAAAAAAAAAAAAAAATTCAATTTCTAGAAAATAAAAACACAATGTCTGAAATGAAAGAAATACTGGATTAATAGCAGATTAGTAAAGGTAGAAGCAAAGATCAGTGAACTTGTGACACATCTTTAGAAACTACTCAAAATGAAGTACAGAGGCAAAAGCAAACAGAACAGACATGCTCCCCCCCCCCCAAATATTATATTTGAACACGTAGATTTTAAAAAACCTAGATCACCACTGAAAAACAGAGGCATAGCTAAAGACCACAGGGGATGTAAGAGGGACTCATGAAAAATGTTCAATTAATCCAAACTAAAATAATGCAGAAAAAACGCAAAAGCACAGGCAGACAGGATAAAGGGAAAACAAACAATGATAGTCACACTGACTGGCTGAAGTACTAATTAGAAGGCAGCGACAGTCAGACTTGATATGAAAGTCTGACCCATCTATATACTGTGTATTGGATGTCCTTGTCCTGTCTCCAGAAACTGAATGTTAGGTTACATGATGGGGAATTAAGATTGCAGATGGAACTAAGTTTGCCTGTTAGCTGACCTTAAAATAAGGAAGATTATCCTGGGTTATCTAGGTGAGCCCACTCTAAACCTTAAAATTGAAAAGGAGGGGCTGGGGCTGGGGCTCAGCAGTAGAGCGCTTGCCTCGCATGCGTGAGGCACTGGGTTTGAGCCTCAGCACCACATATAAATAATGAATGAATAAAATAAAGATCCATCAACAACTGAAAAAATATTTAAAAAAAAATTGAAAAGGACAGGCAGAAGAGGTCAGTCAGAGCAGCTGCATGTGACTCAGGAGGCTGAGGCAGGTAGACTCCAAGTTCCAGGTTAGCCTTGGCACTGAGCAGAATCCTGTCTCCAAAAAAAAGGGTGGGGGTGTGGGGGATAGAGTTCAATGGTAAAATCCTCCTGGTTCAACCCCCGCTACCACAAACCAACAAGTAACAAAATGAAAACCCCTACATTTTTTAAAAAGTAAAAGAATAAAAAAGGAGAAAACACTAATAAAAAGAAAACTAGAGAAGTTATCAAAAATTTCAGAGGAAAGAATATTATCAGATATACAGAGGACAATTTTGTAATGACAAGAGAGGAAGTTCATCAAAGGAAAAAATAATTCTAAATATTATGCACCTAATAACAGAGCTATTAAACAAATATTTGATATAAAAACTGATAGAACTGGAAGGAGACAGGACAAACCTGTAACTAGCACTGAAGACTTCAGCATTTCTCTTTGGCTCATGCACCAACCAACCAACCAGGAAGAACACAGAGGATGTGAACATCACTTTCAATTAAGCTGGTACACGGCACTTCCCAGAGACAGCGCACACATCAGCTAAGTACCAATGGAGCACTCACCACAGTGTGGATCATAGAAAGGTCTTAATAAATCTTAAAAAGCTATAAAACTCATTGAGTGTATTCTATGACGCAAGGAATAAAACTAGACTCAATCACAGAAAAGATTCAGGATCATCTCCAAATACTGGAAAATTGAACAGTATGCTTCTAAGTAACAACCCACTGCTTGAAGGAAAAAAAATCAGCAGGGCTATTAGAAAACACCTTTGAAAACACTATCAGAAAACCGAATAAAAACAGAAGCAAAATAACACCTAAATTTGTGAGATATAGCTATAGTAGTGCTCAGATTAAAGCATTGAAGTGTATATTAAAAAGGAAGAAAGGCCTAAAACCAATGATCTAAGCTTCTATCTGAAAAAAAAAAAAGGCAAAAATCAACTGAAGGAAAAAAATGAAGGTCATATTTGAAATTAGTGAAACAGAAAAAACAAAAATATCATTGAAAACTGAAAATAATTCTTTGCGGTTAAACTGATAAACTATAGCTGGAATGATGAAGGAGGAAAAACAGGGAGAGGAGATGAGGAAGAGGGAAGGGGAAGAGGAAGAAGGGAAAAGAAAAGGGAAGGGGGAGGAGGAGTAAAAAAAAGACAGTATCATGATACAAACTGCCAATATCAGGGAGGAAAGAGGGGACATCATTACAGGTCATATAGAAATAAAACTGGATATCAAGGGCATATTATTAATGATTTTATGTCAAAAATGTTAGATGAAATTTGGATGAAATGGACAAATTCTTTTAAAGATACAAACAACTAAATACTCTCAAGATGTAATGGACAACTGGAATAGCTATATATCTATTAAAGAAATTTAATTTGTAGTTATAAACCTTCCAAAGAAAACTTTAAGTCTGATGGTTTCACCAGGAAATTCTACCAAATATTTAAGGAAGAATAAATAAAAATTCTACACAAACATGAGAAAGTAGAGGAGTAAACACTTCTTAGCTCATCTCTTGAGGGCACTAGACTGACTAAAATAAGGCAAGGACATGAGAACAGAAAGCTCCATTAGAACTGCAGAGGAACATCAACATAAGTCAGGAACAAGATGCAAGCAGCTGCATCAAAACTTTAGCAAACTGCTGCGGATGTGGCTCAGTGGTAGAGTGCTTGTCTAGCACGTAGAAGCACTGGGTTAGATCCTTGGCACCACATAAAAATAAAGGTATGGTGTTCATTTACAACAAAAATAAAAAATAAAAAAAACTTTAACAAACTGAATCCCGAAATACATAAGAATAATAGTATATCATAGCTACATGTGGAATGCAAAGTTGATTTAATATTGTGGTTTGAACTGAATATTGTTAATTTAAATATCATTCAATATGATCATTAACATTTAATGTTATCTATTAAAGAGACAAAAAAGGAAAAACTATATGATCATATCAGTAGATACAGAGAAAGTACCTGATAAAATTCAATACTCATTCATGATAATACACTCAGAAAACTACAAATAGAAGAAATTTCTTCCAAAGGATAAAAGACACCTCTGAGAAACCCAACGTTACACAGAATGGTATGAAACTGAGTACCTGCCTCTGAAATTGAAGCTAAGAAAAAAAGATGCTTGCTCTATACTTCTATTCAATATTGTATTGCAGGTTCTAACCAGTGTGATAAGGCAAGGAAAAAAAAAGGCACATGGATTAGAAAGGATGAGGTAAAACCTCTTTACTGCCAACACATCTACGTAGAAAATCTAAAGAAATCTACAAAAAGCTGGCAGAATAAGTGAGTTTAGACAGGTTGTAGGATATAAAGTCAATATACACACAAAAAAAGAAAAAATTTTGATTCTATAATATCAAAGAAAAATAAGCAATTAAAATGCCACTAATAATAGCATAAAAACCATAAAATATTTAGTTATAAATATAATACAATGTGTATAAGTCTTATAAATTCAAAGCTACAAAAATACTATTGAGAAAAGTTAAAGAAGACCTAAGTGAATACAGACAGATACAATTTTCAGGTATTGAACACTGAATAGTATTGTTAATATGTCAATTATCTCTCAATTGAGCTACAGATTCAATGTAACCCCAATGAAAATCCCTATTCTTTTGTTTCTTTAAAATAACTTTTTACGTTTATTATTGCATTATAGTTGTGCATGATAATTGGGTTTGTTTTGACATAATCATGTATGCATGGAATTTAATTTATTCCATTTTAGTGTCCAGTGTCCTCATTTTTCCTCCCCTCTCCCTCCTTTTACTCCCCTTCCTCTACTGCTCTACCATCCATTTATGGGCAAATGCCAAAATTTCATTATTCTTTACGGCTGAGTAAAACTCCACTGTGTACATATACTATATTTCCTTTATTCATTATTCTATTGATAGGCACCTCGGCTGGTTCTGTATCTTGGCTATTTTAAGTTGCACTGCTATTAACATTGATGTGGGGGCTGGGATTGTAGCTCAGTGGTAGAGCGCTTTCCTCGCATGCGTGAGGCCCTGGGTTCGATCCCCAGCACCACATACAGAGTAATAAAATAAAGACATTGTGTCCATCTACAAAAAAGTTTAAAAAAAAAATTGATGTGGCTGTAGTATTACAGTATGCTGATTTTAGTTCTTTTGTATAAATAAATTTCGGGAATATATAAAGAACTAAAAAAGCTTAACACACACAAAAAAAACACCAATTAAAAAATGGGTAAAAGAACTAGACAATGTTTCTCAAAAGAAGAAATATTCCTAGCAATTAGGAAAATGCAAATCATAACTACACTAATAGTTCATCTTACTCCAGTCAGAATGGCAATTATCAAGAATAAAAATGCTAGAGAGGATGTGGGGGAAAAGGTCCAGTCACACATTGTTGGTGGGACTGCAAATTAGTACCACCACTCTGGAAAGCAGCAGGGAGATCCCTCCAAGAGCTAGGAATAGAACCACCATATGACCCGGCTCCCCCACTCCTCAGCATTTATCCAAAAGAACTAAAATCAGTATACTGTTTCATTTCAACAAGAGAAACTGAGAAGTTGATTCTAAAGTTTTTATAAAAAGGCAAAGGACCCAGAATAGCCAAAGTAAGTTTTTAAAGAGAAAAACAACACAGAAGGGCTGGAATACAGTATTTTAAGACCCCCTATAAAATTACGACAGATACTACTGGCGCAAGGTAACCAAATAGGCAAGGATGTTCATCAATAAAAGGTGCTAGAACAGTTGACCGTCCATGTGTTAAAAAAAAGAATCTGGGTTTTTACTTCATACCACACATGAAAATTAAATCGAAATGCATCACAGACTTCAACATCAGAGGTAAACCCATCAAATTTCTAGAAGAAAACCTAGGAGAAATCTTTATGGCCTTAGCCAAGCAAAGATTTCTTAGAACCATCACCACCACAACAAAAGATAACTTGGACTTCCTCAAAACTAACAATGTTGTTCTTTAGAAGATGCTGTTAGGAAACCACAAAGATAAGTCACAGGCTGAAAAGTGTCTGCAGAACTTACATCTGATGAAGCATCTGTATTCAGGATATACAACAATTTTATTACTCAGTAAGAAAATAAACAACCTAGTTTAAAAAAACGAGTAAAGGATCTGAACAAACACCTCACCAAGAGGACACATGAAGGCATTAATAAGCATGGAAGATGCTTAGATCATTGTCATTAGTGGAATGCAGATTAAAACCACAGTGAGATTCTATTTCACATATGCTACAAGATGAGATTAAACACACCAGTAGCAAGTGTTGAGGGCGAGGAGCAAGTGGAGCCCTCCTTTACCTCTAGAACCAAATGGTGCAGTCACCCTGGGTAACAGTTTCTTCAGATTTTAAAAATATTTTTAGCATAAAATCCAGACATTTTACTCTAAGTATCTAGCCAAGGGAAGTAATCATCTATGATCATCTATCTATCTGTCAATCAATCAATCTAATCTAATCTGCCTGCCTGCCTACCTATCTCAATCACATAAGGACTTATACATTAATGTTCACAGTGACAATATTGAAAATAGTCAAATAACGGAAACCAGCTCTACCAGCTGGCTGAGGTGGTTCACACGATGGAATGATACTCAGCAACAGGAACAAACACACTACTTGAGCCAAGCCAGGTGTGGTAATCTCAGTGACTGCTTGTAATCTCAGTCACTCATGAGGCTGAGGTAGGAGGACATCGAGTTTGAGGGCAGTGAGTTTGAGGCTAGCTTTGGCAACTCAGCGAGGAGACACTGTCTCCAAATAAAATACAAAAGGCTGGGGATGTAGCTCAGAGGTAGAGCCCTGGTACCAAAAACAAACAAACAATTGAAAAACCAAACCAAACACAATACAACAAGATAAAAAAACCCAAAACAAACAACTACTACAAAACCCAACTGATGTGCAAAATAATATGGATGACTCTCAAAGGAATCATGCTAAATGAACAAAGCTAGACACAAACGACTTCATATGAGTCCACTTACATGATATTCTGGAAAAGGCAAAGACAAAGCAGACCGTGGTCCTTTGAGATGGGTACGGAGGAGGGACTGGTTTGAGGGCACATAAAGGAGCTTCTGGTGGTGGTGAAACGCTGCACACACTGGCTGTAGTGGTTCATTTGTCAGGAATGATCAAACTGCTCACTTAAAAGCGGTGATTTTTATTGCATATAAATTACACTTTAATAAAGCTGATTATAAAATAACAAACTATATATCAAGATGTATTTTGCCACTTGGAAATAAGAGTTCTAAAATAACCTTTCAGTTGAGTTTACAATACCTTTTTCTCCTTTGGAGGATAAGAGTCTCAATGAGCACATAAATTAAGAGACCATAAGCAAGTTTTCCTGGGAACATTGTTCTCCATGGCCTTACCGAGAGTAGTGAGTCCTTCCGAGATGGAAGTGAGAACATACAGGAGCACAGGAGGCTCTAAGTTGGTGACGAAGCTCATGTGGTCCTGGGTGAGACATTCCAGGAGTGGATAGTAGGCCTGGCTCAGTTTTCGATATTGCTACAACACAGAAATAGACTGCATGTCAAGCCACAGGGAAGAAAAAGTCATGTACAGCACACGGGAAATGGCCACTTACAATATTGGAAACTGTAAACTTATTTTCAAATATACGGTCAATAAATACATAAAACAAATGGCATGATTCCCAATTCAGCATTTAAAGGGGTTCTAACAGGAATCCCTTGATCTCTAGAAATGTTAATTTGAAGCTGTAACATAGAATGTCATTTTAATTTTACTCTATTATGGCTAACACCTAAATGCAAGTAAACATGTGGAAGACTGAATCATTTTTCTAAACTGAAATATTATAACAATGAATAGTGCTTAATAGTGGCTAGGCAACTTTGTTATTAATATTTTTTGTTTCTTAAGCACAAAGAAAATTGCTGTTGTAATAGGACTTGGCATCATAGTCTGATATATTTAAACAACACCAACCCATCGGACTAAATCATCTTTTGGTAAATGGCTTAATATTTACCGTACACTATAGGCAAAATATAAAACGCATAAGAAACATACCTGGAAAATCTCAATGCAACCCAAGTCGATGTCAAAGAGGCATGCCACTCATAAGAGATAAAGCAGAGTAGCATTTCCTAAAGTGAGATGGAGACCTACCTCTGTGAGAATCACTTGGGGTGCTTGTTCTGATCCCCACTTCAGGCTCATTAAGTGAAAGGCTCTGAGGTGAGGCTGGAGATGTGCGTTTTAAACACACACAAGGAACAGAGTCTTATGAACGCTCCAGTTTGAGAATCACTGAATTGGAGGTTTGTTTGACTACTTAAAAAAAAAAAGCCGAGAGAAAAATTTCTGGAGTGACACCATTTTTCTTGGGGGACCTCAACTGTAGTGAAGAGTCCCCTCAGTGAGGTGGCTGTAACATATGGCCAATCTGACCCGAGTGTCTCCTTTGTAACTTCTGTCCTCCAGCCTCAGTGGGCATTCCATGCCACTGGGAGGAGAGGCCTGGCAACTTTGGCTTGAGATCTGGCTCCATGGAGGCCAGCTTAGGATGGTGGGGGACTCCTTGCAGTTCAGGAGTATTTCTCACCAACGCTGACCAGCACAGGCCCTCAGATCATATTCGTAACCTGGCGGGAGCAGGTGGGAAGGCCTGAACGAATCTAAGGACAAAATTGCTTGGCTGCGTTACCCAAGAAATCACTGCGACCATATTGGGCTTGCAATGGTTTCTGGGTAATCTGACACGTTTAAAAAAAAGTGTGATAATGAGAGCCTAGTGAAGGAAACCAGAAATTCGACTTTCCAAACAGTACCCTGCAGGTGCTCTGATGGATTCAGAGTTTAGAGACCACAAACACACATCAGAGAAACTAGGTGGCAGAGCAGGGAAGGGCCCTGGAGCTCACCCAGTCAATCCACTTATTTTGGAGAAAAAGAGAGGAGAGCAGTTCTAGGTAGGTGACTTGTGTGTGCAGGTCTACACTACACGTAGGGTTGCTCAACTTGCGGTTCTGCACTCTGTCCACCTCACCAGAATTTTAATGGAAAAGAAAGCCAAACCACAGGACAAGTCAGAGGAGCAGAACGAAAGGACAGGAAGACATCCTGTTTCTGCTGCAGGAAACATAGGCATTTTGGAATTGTGATTCTGGTCGTAAGCAATCAGCTGAAACTGCTCAATTACGTTTTGCTACAGCAGAATCTGGAGCACTCAGAATGACCAACGTGGCAGAAGGTGGCAGCTGCCCCTTTGAACTTGTAGTTACTTCTTTTTTTTGGTTCCGGGGATTGAACTAAGGGGCACTCGACCACTGAGCCACATCCCCAGCCCTATATTGTGTTTCATGTAGAGACAGGGTGTCACTGAGTTGCTTAGGGCCTCGCCATTGCTGAGGCTGGCTTTGAACTCAGGATTCTCCTGTCTCAGCCTCCCAAAGTGCAGGGATTACAGGCGTGCGCCATCACGCCCGGCTCTGCATAGTCTAGGGGTGTCTAAATGCAGTAAGCGAGACCAAGTACGCTGTCCTGAAGGGTAAACATTTTTGGGGCAGCTCCAGCTCCCAGCCCTCATCCTACAGCTGGAGGCCCGTTACTGCTCACTTCACAAAAACACCCACATTACATGATTGCTTACTAGCAAGTCACTGTGGGACACCGACAGCAGCATTTTGACAAAGGCCTGGAGTACATTGTCAAAATGGTTGTCCCCATACAACTTGAAGACGCCAAAGCTGACATAATTTCCACATAAGGCAGATTTGAGAGCTGAATAGCAGATGGAGATGCCCTTGAGTTTCATTGGATAAATCTGATCTTTTGAGAGGCTCCCAAGAGACAGGATCTGATTACCTGTTTTAGGGTAAAAGCAGAAAGAGAAAGTGCCGTAAGTAGATGTAATTCAAAGCAGCTACAGGGCACACTAGTTAACATTTTCACTTTCCTGTGAATGTTCACTTCCCTTCAGCATTGTTCCAAAAATGGAACCCTTCACTGAAATGAAAAATATAAACACATAAGGCCGTTTACCTGGGAAGTACAAAGGACCCAAGGATAATCAATCAAGGGCATAGCAAAGTCTGATTATTTTTATCTGGATGGTGATTACATTGAAATATACAGAGAGATATAAAAATTTATTGAGTTAAGATTAAGATTAATTCAGTTTTGTACTTTAATACAGGTGTTATACGTTCAATAAAAAGTTTTTAAAAAGTAGGATAAAATAACCCACTAAGTCAGAGAAAAAGCTCTCTGATTTAAGATGCAAATTACTCTAAATTCTGGGTGACTTCCAACCTTTTTATATGAACTCTTATATTGAATTACTTCACTTTTAGGAGGCTCATGGTTTGGCTTATGAATTAAATGAAATTGGACAAACATTCTGGGCACAGTGCATGATAAACATTACTTCCTTTTTCTCCTCAGATGTTTTCTCAGAAAACCTCAGGAGACCATTGTTTTTAAAACTATCTCAATTTTATGTTGACTATCCAAAGACAAAGAAATGTTTATATAATCACTTGAAATTTTTCTATTGTTGTCATTAGCATTTACATCAACATTTTTGTTTTTGTATCAGGGATTGAACCCAAGGGCGCTTAACCACTGAGTCACATCCCCAGCCCATTTTATATTTTATTTGGAGACATGGTCTCACTAGGTTGTTTATAGCCCAAGTTGCTGAGGCTGACCTTGAACTTGCCATCCTCCTGCCTCAGCCTCTTGAGCTATTGGGATTACAGGCATGCTCCACCGTGCCTGGCAACCGTTTGTTTCTGAAATGTGTGCTCCTAAGGCATGTTACTAGGCAATGTCTAAGTGCACCAAGTTTAGAGGCACTGTGGTTTATCCTGTGTCAACCTGGTGAACCAAGAACGAAACCCATTTCCCTGTATGATTGCGAGTGAAGGGGCCAAAAGAGAAGTTTGTGTGAGATCTGAGAGGTAGCTGCCCCAAGTTTCTTCAAGCTGTGATTAGAAGCCGTGACAATCAGGAGGCAGAAATGCCTCTAGGTCCCATTTGTCACTGGAACTACCAATCCTGCTGACCAATGACCCAGGCCTCACCAATCCACACACTGGGCAGCAAACTTACAGAGGCAACAGCCTCCCACAGACTTTAACAAGTTTATTAGTGCATTGCAGTTATACATAGTGGTGGGATTCATTTTGACATATTCATAACTGCACATAACATTTCAATCCCAAGTACTTCCTCTTTCCCTTCCTCCCTCCCTCCCTCCCTCCCTGATTCCCTTCCTCTACTCTATGGGTCGTTTGTTTATTATTTGTTTTTTATCGGTGCATTATAGTTCTATGTGTAACTGGGATGCACTGTGATTTACTCATACATGCACGTAGCGTATTTTGCCAACTTTGCTCTCCCGTCCTTTCCTCTCCCTCCTCTCCTCCCTCCTGCTTGGTCCTTCACTTCCACACCACAGCTCTCCCGTCTATTTTCGTGAGATCCCCCTTTTTATTCCTTTCTTCTCTTTAGCTTCTGCACATGAGACAAAACATCTGACCCCTGACTTTCTGAGTCTGGCTTATTTCACTTAGCATGATGTTCTCCAGTTCCATCCATTTACCAGTGAATGACCTAAGTTCAGTCTTCTTTATGGCTGAGTAGAATTCCATCATATTTACACACACACCACATTTTCTTTATCCTATTTTCTTTATCCTATAATAGTCTTTAGACTATTGATGGGCACCTAGGCTGGTTCTGTAACTTGGCAATTGTGGATTTTGCTGCTATAAACACTGATGTGATGTATCTCTATGCTAATTTTAGATCTTTTGAGGAATCCCCAAACTACTTCCAGAGTGGCTGTACTAATTTGTATTCCCCCAACAATGTATGAAAGTACATCCTCACCAGCAACTATCACTGTATTCTTGATGACTGTCATTCTAACTGGGGTGAAATGAAATCTGTGTACTTTTTTTAAAAAATAGTTTTTAGTTGTAGATGGACACAATGTCTTTATTTTATTTATTTTTATGTGGTGCTGAGGACTGAACCCAGTACCTCACACATGCGAGGCAAGTGCTCTACCACTGAGCCACAACCCCAACCCCTCTCAGTGTACTTTTAATTTGTATCTCTGATTGCTGAAGACTTTGAACCTTTTTTTAAAATGTATTTGCTGGTTATCTGTGTTTCTTCTTCTTCTTCTTTTTTTTTTGGTGGTGCTGGGGATTGAACCCAGAGCCTTGTGCAGGCAAGGCAAGCACTCTACCAATGGAGCTATATACCCAGCCCCTGTATTTCTTCTTTTCAGAAACATCTCTTTAGATCTTTTGCCCATTTACAAAGTGGATTGTTAGTTTTTTGGTGTTAAGTTTTTTGTGTTCTTTATGTATTCTGGTTCTTAATCCTCTGTTGGAAAAGAAGCTTGTAAAGATTTTTCTCCCCTTCCTTAGGCTCTCTCTTCATGCTCTTAATTGTCTCCTCGGCTCTGTACAAGCCTTTTAATTTGACGCCATCTCTCTTGTTGATCCTTGGTTTTATACCATGATACCTGTCCCTCTTCACTCCCCCATACTTTCATGGTCCCAATCTGGATGTTCCTACCCTCTAGATCTCCCTGTTAGCTCAGACATGTCTATCCAGGCTATTATTTCAGAATTGCTGATCAGTGAAGTTTTCCCCTGAACCTTCAACTCTCCCCACTTTGGACTCATTTCATCATCTTTACCCAAGATTGTAAAAAAGGCATCATTCCTAAAATACATTCTCTACTCCATATAGTTCTTATTCCCTGCCTGACATGTGCATCAGTCACGTTACCGTGAAGGCGACACGCCTCTCTAGCGGGAACACTGTCTCCCTACAGCAGTGCACACCCGGGAAGCCCCACCCTTTCCTCCGGGCACTTCCTGAGATCTGCACTGCACTGTGGACCACTGTGAGATGGTGGTGTTGCCAAGTGGGCAGCCATGGAGGCTGGTGACAATTGCTCCTTTGGCATTACTGTCAAAGCACCAAAAGAAATGATGTTTTCCTCAATGATATAAAACACTTTTGAACCCAAAGGAAAATCTGTTTCCTAGTGACTGTATTGGCTATAATTGGGGGCAGGAAAAAGCCCCATCCTTAATTTTACATACTTTTTTTGGGTACCAGGGATTGACCTCAGGGGCACTCGACCACTGGGCCACATCCCCAGCCCTATTTTGTGTTTTATGTAGAGACAGGGTCTCACTGAGTTGCTTAGCACCTCGCTGTTGCTGAGGCTGGCTCTGAACTCATGATCCTCCTGCCTCAGCCTCCCAAAGTGCTGGGATTACAGGTGTGCGCCACGGCGCCCGGCGCTATTGTCTGCCCTTCTGCTAGCATCTGCACTCACATCTACTTCCTTCTGCAAGAGCCAGTGCCCCAACAAGTCCAACCAAGCCCCATGTCTTTCTTGCCGAGGCAAAAGCAGCAGCGGCCCTCTCCCTCCTGCGCGCTGTTTGCTGCGAGACCACTCTCTGCAGATGCAGGTCACACAAAACCCCTCTAGCTCTGTCAGATACTGCTGCCTTTTGTAAAAAATTCCTCAAAGAACTGTCAACAGTCTCTGTCTTCATTTCTTCTCTTCTCAGTCCTTTATGTCCCCTCCACCAAATGTGCCCATCTCAAGGTCACTTGTGGCCTCCCACCGCTGAATGCTGGTGTCTGCTCTCTCCACCTGCCCTTCCACCTCTCCTTTGTGGTTCCTGGGGACTGAACCTGGGGCCTTGTGCATGCTACTTCCAGCAAGGAAGGGTACTGTTTCTGTGAGTGCAGCTCTGAGCCTTCACCCTGATTCACTGGCAGCTCTGACACAGGTGACCCTGCATCTTCCGAGACACACTCCCCGACTGCCCTCCCTCGGCGCTCCTTCTCCTGTGCAGCTCCCCACCCTTCTCTTGTATCTCCTAACACTGGAGCTCAAACTTGTTGTCTTCTATACATGCGTTCACGCTCTCCTCCCCACTTTCCTAGTCAGCTCACCTAGTTCTGCAGCTTTAAATACTATCTAAGCACCGTATGGCTCCCATATTAGTTTCTCCAGCTTGGACTTACCTTTCAAACTCCAAACTCACATGTCCAAGTTCAGATTCAACATCTGATTGGATGTCTAATCAACACCTCAAGCTCAACACGGCCAGAATGGAACAGTCCCTCCACCCAACCTCAGCTGACACCAACTCCACCTTTCTAGTTGCTTCTGCCAAATTCTCTTGATTACATTTTTCCCGACCCATCAAGAAATTTGATTTGCTTTAACTTCAAAATACATCTAGAGTCCAACCTCTTCCCACCACCCTAACTGCTACCACCTTGGTCAAAGCCAATATAACTTTACCAGCCTCACCACAATACTGTCTCATCTGCTCTTCTTGCCTGTGCCTTTAATCTCTCACAGTCTATCCCTAACACGGCAGCCGGAGTGACTTCTATAGTGGTCGTACTAATTTATGGTCCTTTTCTCCACATCCTCTCCAGCACTTATTATTATTTATATTCTTAATGGCTGACATTCTGACTGGAATGAGATGAAACCTCAGTGTAGTTTTGGTTTGCATTTCCCTGACTGCTAATGATATTGAACATTTTTTTCATACATTAGTTTGGCCATTTCTATTTCAACTTTTGAGAAGTGTCTGTTTAATTCATTTGCCCACTTACTAATTGGATTATTTGTTTTTTGGTATTGAATTTTTGAGTTCTTTATCCACTATAGGTATCAGTCCTCTTCACAGTTCAGTTCTCAGTAGCACTGAGTAACACTGCAAGTCTTTCTGTGCTACAAGTCTCTTTATTGATTCACCTGGTGAGGGTTATCTTGGTTGTTTCCTGGTTTTGGCAATTGTGAATAGAGCTGGTATAAACCCATATGCAGGTTTTGTGTAGACATGGGTTTTCAACTCCTCTGGGTAAATACCAAGGAGCAGGACTGATGGATCGTATGGTGAGAGTATGTGAGTTGGGCTGGGGCTGTAGCTCAGTGGTAGAGAGCTTGCCTAGCATGAGTGAGGCACTGGGTTCGATCCTCAGCACCACGTATAAATAATAAATGAATAAAATAAAGATCCATCAACAACTAAAAAAAAAAAATTAAAAAAAAACCAAACAAAAAACAGTATGTGAGTTGTGTGGGAAACGTGGTTCTGTCCTCCAGAGTGCCATTGAGCCGTCCCACGAGGGGTAAGCCAGAGGTCCTGCGTTCCATCCTTGGTCCTCTTCCCAGCTGCTTCTCCCCCCAGGGCACTTGTTACCTTCCAGTCACTGGATCGCTCCTTTTTCTCTTCCCTTACTGATGTACCCAAAGATATTGGAGCAGGAACTGCTGTTCTTAAGATACATTTGTTGAATGAATGAGTAAAGCTCATAAAGGTGACTGTACAGAGCTATTAACCTGAGCACTGTGGGTGATAATGGAAAATTAGATGCTCAGCAAAAGGTAAATAATGAATTATTATATGACCATAAAGTAAAATACTCTGTAGCTGTTTAGAAAGGTGAGAAAGTGAGGCAGGGATGCAAATGTAGCTCAGCGGTAGAGAGCTTGCCCAGCAGGCGTTGGGCTCAATCCCAGCACCACAAAACAAAACAAAACAAAAAAGAGGTAGATTTATATATTAACACGGAGCAATGGTCAAGACACAAGTAAAAATCAGCAAGTCTGCAAGGCGCGGGGGTGTACGTCTGTTATCCCAGAGGCTCGGGAGGCTTTTGAGTTCAAAGCCAGCCTCAGCAACTTAGCAAGGCTGTACACAACTTAGTAAGACCTTGTCTCAAAATAAAATTAAAAAAAGGGCTGGGGATGTGGGCTCAGTGGTTGAGCATCTCTGGATTCAATCTTCAGTACAAAGAAAAAAATCAGCAAATTCTTGAATAGCAAGTATTTTATGATACCACTTATAAAAAAAATGTGCATATGTAGACATTAAAAATATGCAAGGAGATATCCACTGCACCAGACTGTTAATACTACTGTATTTTTCTCCCCACGAATGCATGCCTTTATTAACTTTTGTAGTGCTGGGCAGAGCATCATGCATGCTGGGCAGGTACTCTACCACTGAGCTATAACTCTAGTCCCTAAGTGTGCTATTTTATAACTGGGGAAAAAAAAAAGCCAAAAAAAGAGATATTTCTATATTGGAAGAAAAAAGTTGGGAAAGAAAATGATGGATACAAATAATGTGATAGAAAAAGATGTGGCAGTGTAAGTGGACCCAGGCTGCCTGTGGACAGTTGTCTCGTGGTGCTGAGGTGACACCCTTCCCTGACTGTATTAGGGCCTAAAAGCCAATGACATAAAAGACAGATCACGCACTGACAAAACTGCTTTCAGGACCTTCACACAGTAATGTTGTCCAATAATTTAATTACAAATTTAGTAACTAACAAAGTACGTTTCATTTCCTTTTTTAAATAAAATATTTTGCATAGGTTATTTTATAAACACATTAGTGGAGAAAAAATATTAAAAACCCATTAACTTACAACCAAACTATTTAAATTTTTCTGTGTTTTCTTTCAATTCTCACCATGTGTATGAGTTTTATATTACATATAGCACCAGTACAATTTGAATTCTACTTTTACACAGCATTATATAAATGTTATTTCTTATAGGCTCAGTCATCTTAAAGTATAATTTTAATGGCTACATTTTCTCTTTTTGTTTTGGTACTAGGGATTGAACTTAGGGGCACTTGCCCACTGAGCCACATCCCCAGCACTATTTTGTATTTTATTTAGAGACATGGTCTCGCTGCGTTGCTTATTAGCACCTCTTTTTTGCTGAGGCTGGCTTTGAACTTGCGATTCTCCTGTCTTAGCCTCCCAAGCCGCTGGGATTACAGGCATGCACCACCGCACTAGGCCTGTTGAAATGATATATCCTTCTTAAGCATTTAATATTTGAAAACACTGTTTTCTAGTTTTTCATAAATACGAATAAAAGTTTTTCAAAGACTTTTATGTAGTTAGCTATCCTGTATCTTTGGATTATTTCCTTATGGTTCTACAAAGAGTATAAACTTTTTTTTTTGGCAGTACTGGGGATTCAGCTCAGGGTGTTGTACAACTGTGCTACATCCTCAGCTCTCTTTTAACCTTATTTTGAGACAGGGTCTCACTAAGTTCCTGAGGTTGGCCTTGAACTTGTGATCCTCCTGCCTCAGCCTGCTGAGTCAGTGGGATTACAGGTGTGTGCCATTGGGAAGGGTATAGACATTTTTATGGCTTCTGGAAGCATGGAGCTGCACCAAGTAACAGAAAGAAAACAGAGAAAAGTAAAGTACTTCCTGGTATTTAAAGCTCATGGGGTTTATTTTATAGCATATATATATAAGTAAATTTTCTTATTAGTTGAATATGAATCTAAGTAAAGCCACAATTGTTAGCTGGGAACCTCCAATAAACTACTTCTTGGGGTGATCTAGATTCTCAGTCAGCCAGGACCACTTCTTGAATGCTCTTACATACAAATAATAGACTTAAGTGCAGGGCCAAGTCTTGTCCCAGACTGAATATTTATTTTTTAAATATTTTTTTTTAGTTGTAGATGGACACAATGTCTTTATTTTATTGGTTTGTGTGTGGTGCTGAGGATCGAACCCAGGGCCTCACGCATGCGAGGCAAGCGCTCTACCGCTGAGCTACAGTCTCAGCCCCTAGACTGAATATTAACAAAAAGAAAACTATTGTTTGAAGATGATAAGGACCATATGTATATTCAGTGTTTGTATAAAGGAGCAAATGTGGTTCTTTAAAATTCTCAAGAACTGAGGTACTTTTTTTCTTTGTATGACGATAGTAATTCCATAAAATTGTACTATCAAGGAGGAGTTGATAGGGAAGGGACAGTAACAAGATACTCCCACACTGAGTACTAATTTAGATGACTTATTCTGTCCCTTTCTTTTCTGGCTTGGTATCAGACAAGCCATCTACCACGCCCACCATCAAAGTGGTTTCACAAAAATACAAATATATCACACCACTTTGTTTAGAACCATTCAGCATTTTCCTTAAGGAAAATATATCTTTACTGATAAAGTTGAAAGAACTACACACTGAAAACCATAAAACATTGATAAAAGCAACTGAAAACACAAATAAATGAAAATAGACCCCATGCCCAGATATTGGAAGAATACTCTGAAAATGTCCATACCACCCAAAGCAATACACAGATTCAACGCGATCCCTGTCAAAATCCTGATGACATTCTTCACTGAAATAGAAAAAAACCTTACGACTCCCATAAGAGCCATAAAATACCCCGAATACCAGAACAATTCAGAGAAAGGCAAAGTTGGAGGCATCACGTTTCCTGATTCAAAAGCTCTAGTAATCAAAACAATACGATACTGGAATAAAAGCAGACATGCAGAGAAGTGGAAAAGAATAGAGTCCAGAAATAAATCCAAACATATGGTCAACTAAGTTTTGATAAGGGCACCAAAAGATACAACAGGGAAAGGACAATCTCTTCAATAAAGGGTCCTGGGAAAACTGGCTTTCCAACATACAAAAAATTAAACTGGGCCTTCATCTTATATGATACCCAAAAATGAAGTCAAAGTGAATAAAAGACCTAAATATAAAACAATAAATTATAAAACTCTTAGAAGACCACACAGAGAAACTCCTGAACCCTGGCCCTGGCAATGATTTTTTTTTTTAGATCACACCAAAAGTTCGGGCCACAAAACCAAAGTAAATGGGACTTACTTAAACTAAAAAGCTTCTGCACAGCAAAGGAAATAAACAAAATGAAATGTGGTCAACAGAATGGGAAAAGTATTTGCCAACCATTCATCTGATAAAGAGGTAACATAGAAAATTCATAAGAACTTGCACAATGTAGTCACGGACCAACAACTTGATTAAAAAATGGGCAAAGAGCCTGAGTGGACATTCCTTCAAAGAACATATAAAAATGGTCCACAGGATATGAAAAGGGCTCAGTGTGGTTACTCATAGAGAAAGGCAAATGGAGTCCACTCTGAGGTATCGCCCCGTTAGGATGGCTGTCATCACAAAGTGACAAGAGCTGGGTGTGGAGCTGTGCACCGGTAACCCCAGCTCCTTGGGGGCTGGAGTAGGAGGATGGAAAGTTTAAGGCTAGCCTAGGCAACTCAGTGAGACCCTTGGTCTTAAAAAAAAAATCAAAAGATAACAAATACCAGCAATGATGCAGACAGGGAACTCATGCACACTGGTGAGAATGTACGTGGGCACAGCCATCTCGAAAAACAACTTGGTGGTGTCTAAGGAAATTAAAAACCACCACCACATGGACAGCAATACCTCTTCTGAGCATATCCCCAGGGGAAACAGACCCCCTGCCTCCTAAAGATGTGTGTACCCCCACGTTCACTGAAGCGTTATTCACAACAGCCAGGAAACCCAAACAACCTTCGCGTCTGTCGATGGACGAGTAAGCAGTGGTAAGACACACACAGTGGACTACTACTGAGCCCCGAAAAGGATCAAGATCTTGCCTTCTGCCACAACTCGAATGGGTCTGGAAGACATTCCACTAAGTGAAATAGGCCAGATACAGAAACAAAAATATTGTATGAGTTCACTTATACGTAAAACCAGAAAAAAATTTTCATATACAGAAAGAGAAAACAGTGGTTACCAGGTGTAGCAGAGGAGGAGGAAGAAACAGGGAGCTGCAGGTTCGAGCACACAGACTAGCAGGTCAGCAGGATGAGCGAGTCTAGCCATCTAGTGTACAACATGATGACGATGTACGACAGAAGTGTACTCTATCAGAGGTCCACGCCAGATGCGTGGATTTTTAGCTACTCTCATCACACGTGCAAAGACATAAGTATATAGCCGGACATGGTGGTGCACGCTCGTAATCCCAACACTTAGGGAGGCTGAGACAGGAGAATGGCGAATTCAAAGCCAGCCTCAGCAACGGCGAGGCACTAAGCAACTCAGTGAGACCCTGTCTCTACATAAAACACAAAACAGGGCTGGGGATGTGGCCCAGTGGTCGAGTGCCCCTGAGCTCAATCCCCAGTACCAGAAAAAAAAAAAAAAGGTAAGTCCATGAGAGCGTGGATATGTTCATGTGCTTCACTAAAGTGACGTTGAGCTCTCTATTTGTATCCCATGACTTCTATGCCTTAAATATATGCAGTAACACTTATTTTAGAAAGAATAAAACTGTGATTCCTTACTCTGATCCAGGTATTACTTGATATTTGGTCCCCTCTTACCTAATGTTATTGCCTAAAACGCTCTAGCGTTTGCTTTGGTCTCTAGCAGTTTTGAAATCCCTGCAGCTTCCTAATATGCCAAGCTGTTTTATATTTATGTTCTTTGTAAAAGCAATCCTTTGCTTTAAATGCCCTTTTCAAAATTCTGGGCCCTCCTCCTTCAAGAAATACCGGCTCCTCTGACCCTCCGTCTGAATTAGCACTCTCTGCTGGGCTCCCACAGCACTTTGAATACTTTTCAAGCACAACACTGAGCAGAACGCATCATAATTCTTCATTTTCCTGTGTGAATCCCTTGTAAGACTCGAGTTCCTCAAGGGAAGATCACTAAGCTTCTTTACCTGTGTGTCATATTTGTTTCTTATCCCTTGTAACGCTCATGGTGTCAGGCATAGTAATTGCTCAATAAACATGAGCTGCTTGGATGAGGGAGTCCATTAGCATTTTTTGCCTGTATATGAAAAAGGTTTATCTCTCTGGTGGAGTGAGGAAAGGGGATTCTCAACACCAGCAGGTTCCTGGATTTGCTGAAATGTGTTTCTCAAGGCCATGCTTTCTGACCTTGGTTTTGGGATCCCTTGGTTTGGCATTCCACGCTACTTTGTTTCAAGGCTCCTGGATCACCTGTTTTCAAGAACTGTTCAAACTCCCTGCTGGCCTTTTACTGAGTCTCTGGTTAGGTCCAGCCCAATGCAGTCCTTCCCTATCTTGGAATCACTGAAATCCAGATGCCCAGCCATGGTCCTTGTTCACAGTGCTTCTAATGGTACATGTCCTTCATTTTCATGGTCTTTAAATTTTTTCTTAACAAGTCATTGATACTTTTTACAAACAAGTCTTGTGCAGCTCTGGATGTGGGTGGTTCTGGTCAAAGTGGCAGCACAGTCCCCTCCTCTACTCCTTTCTGGAGGCCTTAGGGGCACTGACAGACCTGAGGGCTCTGCAAAACCCAGTGCGCAAACCACGGTCTGCCATCTGGTCATCAGGAGTAACGTGCTTACATAGCACCTTACAAGCCCAATTTGTGCACATTAAGTTATATCTTAACCTGCAGCTGGAGCACAGATTGCTTGGAAGATGTAGATTCTTAGGTTTAGTGAAGAACCTCAGCTGGCTGGACCCATTTTTAAAGTGTAGCTCTTCAGCACGGAGGGGAGGATGGAGCAGCTCCCCTCTGGACAGCAATGGAAGTGACTGCCACTCCTCCCTCTGTGCACTCACCGACCAACAGATGTCACTAAAGACACCAGCACCCAGAGGCGCAGGGAGAGACTAGATGAATGGAAATTGAGCCTAAAAACCATCCAGTTCTTAAAACTGAGAAGTAGGTTTCTAAAGTAATAACATTTATTACACTGCATGCAACATTTTAACCAAAAATTTAAGAAAGAAATTTCTTTTATTAAGTTGCTCAGGCTGAACAGATCACAGCACTAAGTTTTGAAATACACGTTCTTGAAGCAATTTAAAACTCATTAGAAATAATAGGCCTGGGCTAGTAGAAAATGTGGTAAAATTTAATCCTCATCCAAATGTTACCTGGGCTGTACAAACAGGAAATTGTTCTGTGCTACTGTGGCTAACCTCATTGCTGACCCTGAGCTGTAACGGCAAGAGCAGCTGAGAGCTGAGGCAAAATTAAAAACTTACATCAAAGTATATCATGACAGAATGTAGATAAATAAAACAGCATATCAAAAGTATTATTTTTCTGCCAGTCTCCTGGAGCAGCAAGGTGGAGGTATTCCACAAAATACAGAACAAATCAGGAGCATCAGGCAAGGAGTCCTCCTCCTCCACACTGACCACCAAATACTGCCCAGGAGGGGTGAGCAGAGAAGAAACCCAGCGAGGATGGGGACAGGAGGATCACAGAATGTCCTGGCCTGTTTTCTCCACGGAGTCCCCTTCCTTCACCTCGGCTTGCCAAAGAAATAAATAACGCTGTCTCTGCAGTGTCTTCCCAGTCACGTCCCCCCATCCTCCAGACTCCTAAGGTCCACCTTGCTCTCCCTCCTGTAAGCACGCGAGACTCTCCAGAGGTAAAACATCACAGAGGCAAGAGACCCATGTGCCTGGCTGCCAGGAGCCAGGCCGGCAGGGCTGGAGCATGGACAGAGGTCCTCTACTGTGCCACGCCAAGCGCATGGGTCAGTCACTGTGGCACAGCTGAAGGACGCTGGCCATCGAACTTTGATTTCCCTTAAGTGCTGAGATCAAAATCACCAAACCTTAAAGAACAGTGCTTCACCATAAACACCCAAGGCACCACCTTCCCGTGGGCTCCCAGGAGGCGGGAAGTGGGGCAGAAAGACTCTCACCATCTCATGCTGACTTTAAATTCCAATTCAACTCCCTTCCTGCCAGCTGCGTGGTACCTGGCTAGCTGTGTAACCTCCGTGAGCTGGCAGAGGCCATGGCTGACTGGTCAAGGCGTTCCACAGCTTATCTAACAGTCCTCGCAACTGTCCTGTATTTACCCTATTGAAGCAAGGGAAGCCAGCAACGCAGCCAAGGTCATATAACCAGTGAGCTGCAGATGATGCCACCTACCTTGAGGATGCAACAGGGAAATGTATGAAAAATGACCTAATATAGCAAGGAGCAGGCATGTGGCGGCTGATTAAAACTGGAAGTCACCAACACCAGTAGTCTAAGTTGGAAGCAGAGACTTCTTGTCTTCTCGTCTTTCTTCAGGTAAAGGAACACCTACTGGCTTCCCAAGGCCGCTCCCAGGACCTGTCCCCTCTGGTCCACCTAGCTGCCCGCCCCCGCTCCACTCCACCCTCCGCGCTGCAGCGCCTGGTCTGTGAAAGACAACTGATGGGGAGACAGGAAGCTCCTGAGGCCCACAGAGCTTCCTTGTGTCACTTGCTGGACATACGTGCTGTCCAAGAGAGCAGGTGGTACTGGGAGAGAACGAGTCACTGCGCTCATTAGCCCCACTCCAAGACGGAACGAGCCCCAAAGAGTACATTTATGAAAGAAATGATGCAGGGAAAGGGGCGGGAAGACAGCACTGCGATGACAAGAGGAACCGAACACTGCAGTTCAGGCTCCTCCGAGGACCGGCCCTCGTGTACGCACTGTTCGTAACAGGGACTCTCACTTCCTTTAACAAAATAAGGAAACTGTGACTCGGTACTCAGTACAAGCAGAGTGGTCCAGGCAGGAGGTGACCTGGATGACGAAGACCCATAGGCCACGAGGCCCTGTCCAAAGAAGGTGCCCGCAAGAGAATGGCCGTGGGTGAAGGAGGCACCGGCACGAGCGCCCATTCCACGCTCCCCTGCGCCAGGCCTCCACCCAGAGCAGCTCAATGAACCCCCTACTCCTACACAGGCACAGGCTGGTAGGTCTTCATTACTCCCAATTAGGCAAAGAGGTGTAGTGCCATCACTGGAAGTCCTGGAGTTGATAAAGGACCAGTCCTAGGAACTCAGACTTTCTCATCTCCAAAAACTGTGCTTTTAAAAATATTCCATGCTGTTTTTGGAATGATACATCTTAGAATAATAAGACATGGACAGGACACAAAACTAAAAGTAGATCAAGGACCTAGGCATTAGACCAGGGACCCTGTGCCTATGAGAAAAAATATAGACCCAACCCTGCATCATGTCAGCTTAGGAACAGAATTCCTCAACAAGACTCCTATAGCACAAGAAGTAAAATCAAGAATCAACAAATGGGATGGTATCAAACTAAAAAGCTTGTTCACAGCAAAGGAAATAATCAAGAATGTGAAGAGAGCGCCTACAGAATGGGGGATATCTTTACCACCTGCACCTCACGTACAGCTTTAATCTCCAGGATACATACAGAGCTCAAAGGACTTAACACCAGGGCTGGGCTGGGGCTCAGCGGTGGAGCGCGTGCCTCGCATGCGTGAGGCCCTGGGTTCGATCCTCAGCACCACGTACAAAATACATAAATAAATAAAGGTTTAAAAAATCTTATTAAAAAAAAAAAGACTTAACACCAAAAAATTAAATAACCCAATCAATAAATGGGCAAAAGAATTGAACAAGTATTTCACAAAAGAAATATGAATGGTCAACCAATACATGAAAAAAATGTTCAACATCTCTAACAACGGGAGAAATGCAAATTAAAACTACACTGAGGCTGGGGTTGTGGCTCAGCAGTAGAGCGCTTGCCTCGCATGCGTGAGGCACTGAGTTCAATCCTCAGCACCACATAAAAAATAAATAAAATAAAGATATTGTGTCCATCTACAACTAAAAAGACTATTTAAAAAGAAAAAAAAAAAACTACACTGAGATTCCATCTCACTCTAGTCAGAATAACAACTATCAAGAATACAAGTAATGATAAATGTTGGCAATGATGTGGGGGGACAAAGTACACTCACATATTGCTGGTGGGACTGCAAATTGGTGCAACTACTCTGGGAAGCTCTATGAAGATTCTCAGAAAACTTGGAATGGAATCACCATTTGACCCAGTTATCCCACTCCTTGGTATATACCCAAAGGACTTAATATCTGCATACTAGAGTGACACAGCCACATCAATGTCTATAGCAGCTCAATTCACAATAGCTAAGCTATGGAACCAACCTAGGTACCCTAAAAAAGATGAATGGATAAAGAAAATGTGGTACATATACACAATGGAATATTACTCAGCCAAAAAGAAGAATGAAATTATGGCATTTGCTGGTAAATGGATGGAACTGGGGACTATCATGCTAAGCGAAATAAGCCAATCCCCAAAAACCAAAGGCCAAATGTGCTCTTTGCTAGATGGATGCTAACACACAAAAAGAGAGGGGGAGGGGAAAATATAGGTGCATTGGATTAGACAAAGGGGAATGAAGGGAAGGGAACGGGGACGGGAATAGGAAAGGCAGCAGGATGAATCAGATGAACTTGCCTATGTTCATACATGAACACACCCCCAGTGAAACTCCTCATCATGTACAACCTCAGGAATGGGAAGGTATACCCCATGTATATATAACATATTAAAATACACTCTACTGTCATGTGTATCTAAGACGAATTAGAAAAGACATGAACAGGAATTATATACTGAAAGTAAGGCAAACTGTATTCAGAACACATAAAAGGGGTCTGTTTGCTTCTAGAAGGCGAAGAGTTTCTGTTTTGTATGATTTTAATGTGTCTATTTTCAAATAGATACAGAAGTTGTGGTGATGTTGTTGCTAGTCCAAATGAAAATAAGAGTAAATTTACTGTCTTAAATAGGTGGTTTCTAGTTTCTACACACTTATAACCTCAAGCTCTGGGAATCAAACATGCAATTAAAACAGCATTTGTTAGCAGAGGCCTACAATGTTTACAGATACGAGTCATAGAACGTGTTTCTAACTTAAATAAAAATAATTTAAAACACCTATTTTTCTGTATTTTTAAACAATAGGCTTTTTACTTTTCAAAAAAAATGCTTTATTTTGAATGCTTGCTCCTACATACACATGTGCACATTAAAATAAAGGAGCTTTAAAATTTTTTGTGAAATCTGTTTTAGGTACTCAAAAAGAAATATGGGAATCACAGGCAATTTTTCTTTCTTTCTTTTTTGATGGCACTAGGAATAGAACCCAGGGGCACTATACCATTGAGCTACATCCCCAGCCCTTTTTATTTTCTATTTTGAGACAGGGTCTTGCTGAGTTGCTAAGGCTGGCCTCGAACTTATGATCCTCCTGCCTCAGCCTTTCGGGTAGTTGGATTACAGGAGTGTGCCACTGTGCCCCGTTGAGAATCACAAGCAATTTCTTAGCTAAAATGTACTTTGGAGTTGGGAAAGTGAGATCAGGCAGGCCAAGAAGAAAACAGTTAAGAAAAAGAGGACACAAAGAAACATCTCTTGGGCAGAAGAGTACTGCAGAGCCTGCCCAGAGAGCTGGCACCAGCCAGCATGTGCCACACTACAGAGGATCTTCATCCACCCCTGTGCCCATGCCCCGTGCATAAATCCTACAAAGCAGAGAATTCCAAGGACGAAGCTGTCAGAATTGGCAAATATTAGGGTATATGGTAGTTCTTAGGCCCCAAATGATAACTAAATTCCAAAATTTTGAGACCATGATCTAGTAGGGCAACCTTCACTAGAGAACTCTGGTTAGAGTAGGGTGGTGCCTCAAAGCTTCTCATCATAAAATATTTAGTGCTCTTTACAAGGACGTTTCCCCAATATTCGGGGACATACTGGTCTAAGCATTCCTTGACCCAAGGTAGCAAACTCCCTGACGCAAGTTTGAGTAATATCAAAAATGCTATCACTTCTTAATATTCTACCTACTCCCTTGGCCTACTGACATTGCAAGTTCATCCCGACGAGAGCCCGTCAAGCTGGCCAGGCAGGCAGCGACTTCCTCCACGCCAGTATGACGGCTCCCTGGATTCTTGCACCCTCTTTAGCCACTGCACAAATTCATACAGATATAAAGGTTTGAGAGAACAAAATAACCAACACCTTTCTTTTCTCCAAAGAGATAAAGTTATACTGCAAAGACAAATATGGAAAAGGATACTCACCATAAGTGCAAATCATTTTACTAGCTTCTCGGAAGAGAAGAATTCCGTTAGGAGATGATACATCAAAATTCAAACGCTGGGACCTAGGAAATAGAGCAAGAAATTAAACTGTATGTGCAGATAAAGAAACCAAATATAGGTTGAAAATGTCCAGCATTTTCATTTATTGAAAGCAGCAGCAGTTCAATTATCTCTTATACTGCCACTCCAATCAACAACTGTTGATAGAATATGTATGCTAATTTTCTCACTACAAAGATACTACAAGTAAGAGGGATTATTTTCTTTTATTTGCTGATTTAAAGAGCTTATAAACACAGTATCCTGACACCCTCTATCACAGATTTCTCATCCCTCTTCCTTTCATGCAAAGTGGTTTGTGGATAATAAAAAAAACTCATGTGTACATGTATAAGTTTATACAGAAACTTCGACAGAGCTGTATTTACACATCTGACATCTTCTACAGCATCTGGTATATATTTTTAAAGCAAATTCTAAAGTGAAAGGAAATGCAGGTCCCTTTAATATTGTACAAATTCATAATGAATCATGTCGCACTTCAAGCAAATTTCAAACACATTAAATTACATTACAGATTACGGCTTCCAGTGCCCATGGATTAAGTGAAGAGAAACAAATGCCAGACGTTCTCTGAGAACGATTCCACTTCCCTGGTTCCTGACAGGTGTGGAAGAGAGTAAAGGACTGATGAGCCATCCTGACACAGTTCTACTTTTAAAACATTTGTCTTTAGTTGGCTCTGATATGCCCTGCTGGTGTGCTTTCAAAATATAATATGTTTTTTAAAAAATATTGGCAACAAACCAAAAACTCAGAAGCAAACACACAGCTGAAGCCTTGTTTGCCACAAACAGAATTTGTGTTTCCAATATAGTATCATGTGCGATGATAAACGTCTGAAAAATATTATGATGAACATTTGATAATTGTATGCAGACAGACATACAATTTCTGATTAGATAAAATAAATGCACAGATATATATATTTGCATTACATTCTAGAGAAGCAGACAAGGTAACATTTTCACTAGGTAATTCTTAGAACATTTGTGCTAGCTATGAATTATATGCCTACAGCAGACATAAAATGCTCTATAATGTACAATGCAGTCATTTTTTTCCTTTAGTATTAAATGCTATATCAGTAACATAGTATCAATAATCTGATCAAAAAATGACATTTAATGGAAAAAATTCTAATATCAAATATAAAGCCAATCTTCTTTTAGTATCTAAAGCACCCACAAGAATGGCTTCAAAAAAACTAACAGTTTTCAAAAGAAAAATACTCACATTTCTTTGCCAGGTCTTTTCCACCTCATTTTAGAGTACAGATTTTAAATCACGATGGTGAACAATTCGGTAGCAGAGAGAAAATCAGAGCTGTACCCACTCTCCCCCTCCCTGTCTGGTATCTCCCTTCCATGGCGCTGTTTACAAAGAGGCACTGACGGAGCAAGATGGCTAAGTGACAGGTAATTTGGTGCTAAGCAATATTCACAATGACATATTTTAAAGAGGTAAACACAATTAGCTTGCTGCAGTCATTCTCTTTTAGCTGCATTTTGTTAATATTTCTATGCAGGGTATATGAATCTCTGCTGGTCTATGCAAATTCTAAGGGCACCCAGGCAATTTCTGAGAAGTGTCACGGTTGCTATTTCAATGAAAACTGTGAGTGCAGAAATCATCCAAACACATCCTGGCATCAGGGAGTAGGCACAGCGTCCAAGCGGAAGCCGGGACAATCCCCAGAGCTCCTGAGGCAACAGCCATGTGCCCACGAGCTGCTCTGGGAGTCAGGTTCTTACACACGAGGTGGAGACCCCTTAACTCCTTTCCTGCTCTAAAATTCTGTAGGATTACTGTTAAGCAGTGACACAGTTGAAAGAGCCGTCCTTCCCTCCATTTTGTGACTGAGTATTTTAAATAATGGTGCCGTAGTCTTCTAACTGGTCTCCATCCCCCTAAGTCTCCCATAACCCAAGGCTGCTGTACCTCCCCCTCCACCTCTTTTCCAGCCTCACGCACACCTAAGTGGACTACACCTTCGCCTCTCCCTTCCTCATCTCCCTCCTCCGCTCTTCAGCCCTCGGTTCCCATTGCCATCCCATAACCTGCAGTCCCACCCCTGGACCTGACGCGGGTGCAGCCTCAAGCTTCCAGTCATGCCGCCCACCTGTTTTGCATCAGCTCTGCCATTAGCTTCAGGATAGGAGTCGTGCACGCGGGCTCTGTGTACCACTGCTCCACAGCCCTCTGGAGAACCGGGAGATACGTCGGGTACCTTTTATAAAGTCTGTTAAGGAATTTAAGGGTTCCCCCCAAAAAAAACCCTCACAAAAAACTGTTCCTGAAAATGAATGCCATTTGAAGGGAAAACAAGGAAGTCCACATTTGTTCCATATTTAGTCTACAATGGCAGTGATTTATGAACGTCAGTCTTCCCAACCTGCATGTCTACACCTTCTGTGGCTGCAAATGATCTGCATTTATTTCAAACACATTCCACTGATTATATTGTTTGGTATTGTTTATGAATGGAAGATATGCTCTTAAAATATCATGTAAGTAACATATTTAAAGAATTATGTTAATGTTGTAGGAGAGGAAAATAAATTGAGTTAAAGATGAATAAAGACATACTTGAGTCATTATTATCAGGGTTTCTTGGGAACTATACAGAGAAAAATATTATGAAATTTAACAAATAGAGATAGTAACACAACACTAAATCTCAGGTATCTATGTTCCAGCTTCAAGATTACCTACATTGCTTTTTTTAAGTTGTTGACTTGTTTTGCTTGGTCCCACTATAGCTGCAAGAAACATCTGGGAAGCCAGCATGAAGAAAAGCTGAGCAACTGTTCATCTGCTCAGGGTCAGCAATGCTGAGAGGTCGTTGCAAGAAGAAACTCTCCAACAGCCTCCTGAACACCAAGGAGTGTATGCCCTCCGACAAGCCCAAGCCAGGGTCACGAGAACCTGGAACACTCCTGAGCCAGCATCACTGGCCCTTGAAATCACCTCCTCCTTGCCAAACAAGCACATGAACACAGGACCAAGGCCTAAAGCTACCGCAGCAGAACTTTAACAATGCACCGCTTCACCTCTTTTTTCTTTCCCCATCCTCTTCGGGTATTTTCCAATGTTCTTGTCTGTTTCAGGTGCGAGTGCTGAGAGCCACTGGATAGTGTTCTTTCTCTGTGTGGTATGGGTAGGGGACTCCAGGGTGAGAAACCTCACCAGGACTTGCTGTTTTGCTCCGGGGACCTATGTCTAGTTCTTCAGCATGGCACATAAGGCCCTTTAAGATCCGGCTCTGCCACCTGCAGCCTCACCGCCTGGCACTTCTGCTCTGCCTACAGCCATTCACAGCTCCCTGCAGATCCACAATGCCAACATGTCTCTTCTCCTCCTCACACAGTCCTGTCTTCCAATACCTAACTCAAGTTTCACTTCCTCTGGGATGTTTTACCCGTTTTGTCAAAGGGCATGCGTCTCTTCTTCGTCTCTGTTCAGGGAGCACTCCTGACCACATGTTATAACAGTGACTCAAGGCTGGCTGCTTCTAATGATCTGTCCCATTAGACAGTGAGTTTCTAAAGGAAAGAGACCTATGCCATCTCCCTGCTAATTCCTATTTGCCCCCCAGAGTTCAGTGCATGTCAGTTATTCCAGGAAGCCATCACCGATACCACATGGGCCCGACCCCAGCTCGAGGTGGGAGTGACCCGGGTGTGGCTGTGAGACCCTGTGGCAGCTCTACACAGCACTTCAGCGTCAGCTTTCTGAGGGCAGGGACTAGGTATTTACTGTGCGTACAGGCCTGGCACAACATAGATCTCAATAAATATCAGTTTCACAAACCTCTATAAATGAGGTACATGTGCTCAGTTAGAACTCTTTAACTGTTCCTTTCACTTTGAAGCTTTAGAAAATAATTTACATAAAGAAAATAAGCCCTCTACAGCCTTAAGTGTTTCCCCCTATAAATGCAAAAAGCAATGTTTTCCCCACCGGAGTCACGATGTTAAAGCTCTGTTTATAATGAAACAAACTGCCAACAAGTATTTACTGGAGTCTTGCTCTGCAACGAGCACCGTCACAGAGTCTCCAGACACACCACGGGGCAAACATAAGAGAAATCCCTGCGCTCATGGAATTTATATTCTAATACTACAGAAAACAAAATAAGGGTACAATGTGTTAAAAAGTACTATAAAGGAAAATGAAGCAGGGACTGGAGATGAACAGTGAGTATATGTGCATGGATGGGGATGATACAAATATACCCAACGATCTTGATCATGGACTTTATTTTGGCTCTTGTCAGATACCTTACTTTTCTATGAACTGAAAGCTGTTATTTTTGGTAGATGGTGCTTTGTACTGTGCTAGCGGCCAGGGACCCAGAGTTAAGGAAGACACGGTGTTCACTCACCGGGAACTCATGCGCTATCAGGGAGGCACAGGCATGAGGAATGCGCACAGCCCGAGGAACACAGGGGAGAAGACACTGTCAGGAGGTCACCTGAGGGAGCAGTAGTGGGAAAACATCTGGAAGGCCCACCAGAAATGGCAGAGATCCAAATATCAGAACTAAGCCCAGCAGAGGCACACAGGTCCCTCTGCCAAGCACTCTAACGGCATTAGGACTGTGGCATTTTTCAGATCACATTGCATTCACTGTGGACAAAGCCAGGGGACATGAGGGGATGCTCTTTTTTCTGTGTGGAATGAGACTGGTGACAATTCTAATATGCTTCTGACAGAGGTGACTGCCACAGAGAAAATGAGTGATTACTGGAAAGCAGAGCAGAGGTCTACCAAGCAGAGAGGTTGAAAGAGCTTCAGAGCGAGAGCAGCAGGCTCAGGCTACAGGTGAGACAGAAGCCGCTCTAGGAGCTTCATTTTCCAGTGGCCTTGTGAGAGCTACACGTATTATAACAGGAGGAAGAGGGCGGGAGCCCTCGGGTAGAAGAGGCACAGACCTGATTTCACCTCGATTTTCTCAATGAATTCTGAAGGTCCACATCAAATAAGTGAAAAACAATGGCATAGAGCAATGCCTTACTGGACACCAAGTATAAAAATGTGAAAAGTATTGAATTTTCCTCTATGATATCCACCCATCCGCGCGTGGTACTTAGAAGTTACCATGTGCTGAACCCCAAGAAAGCAGTAGTGAGTAAACCTGACTCTTTCCCTCTGGGATTTCACAGCAGAGAAAGCATCAGAATACACTAGAAGGCAACTTCAGAGTTCTTGCCAACACCAACAGGAGATAAGGGTTTGAGGATGTGATTCCTCAACAGACATGGCCTGCCAGCTCGGTTCCTTTAAGGTTCTCCAGGAAGATGCAAACACCTGGACCTTTGTTCATGAAGGCAACTGTGCTGCTGGGAGTCCCTCTGCCCCATCTGGCAAACGCCTGTCCATCCTCTGAAGCTTAGCACGAACTGCATTCTCCCGGGAAGCCTCCTTATTTGGCCCAAACCAATAATCTCTTCCTCACTCGTGTGCACCTGACCTGTTGTTGCAGGTGGGTTTTTTTTCGTTTTGTTTTTTGGGAGGGGGGTATTGGGGATTGAACCTAGAGGCGCTTCACCATGGGACAACATCTCCAGCCCTTCTTATTTTTAATTTTAAGACAGTGTTTCACTAAGTTGCTTAGGGACTTGCTAAATTGCTGAATCCAGCCTCAAATTTACAGTCCTGCTGCCTCAGCCTCTAGAGATGCTGGGATTACAGGTGAGCATCACCGCACCTGGCTCGTGACATGCATCGTAACACACTAATGTCCATTGTTCATTCATTGTGTCTACTAGACCACGAGCTTCTGAAGAGCATCATTCACCCTGATGCCTGGCACAAAACACACACTCAGAACATGCCTGCTCCATGGTGAATCTTCAGGCTTACTTTCTTTCCTGTTCCTGTCTGTCCAACATGATATTGCCAATTACTTTCTTCTTGACTTATCCTGCTGGGCATAGTCCCAGATACTTGGGGAGGCTGAGGCAGGAGGATCACTTGAGACCAGGAGTTCAAGACCAGCCTGGGCAACAATATAAAAAAGAAAAAGAAATGTAGTTCTAATTTTTATTTTTTAGGTACCAGGATTGAACCCAGGGACACTTAACCACTGAGCCACAGTGTTTTTTGTTTTTTATTTTGAGACAGAGTCTTGCTAAATTGTTAAGGCTGGTTTTGAACTTGCACCCCTCCTATCTCAGCCTCCTAAGCTGCTGGGGTTATAGGTGTGTACCACCACACCTGGCTATAGTTCTGATTTTGTTGGTCAATCAAAACCTATTCCTGTGGTGGTGCACGCCAGTAATCCCAGCACTTTGGGAGGCTGAGATAGGAGAATCGTGAGTCAAAGGCAGCCTCAGCAATGGCGAGGCCCTAAGCAACTCAGTGAGACCCTGTCTCTACATAACACAAAATAGGGCTGGGGATATGGCTTGGTGGTGGAGTACTCCTGAGTTCAATCCCTGGTACCAACCCCCGCCGCCAAAAAAAAACCCCTATTCTTATGGAATAAGGATCTACATTCTATAGTTTGGTATTCAAGGGTTCCAGACCATCTATGTTTCCAAGTATGAAGTAAGTGTTATCTACAATAAAACATCATCTCTGTTGCTTCCTTTCTAAACCTGGGATTAGGCTAACTAAAAATCAATCTTCCCATTTCCCTATGGACCAGTCTTACTTATTTGGTAAGATTCAGGGCTAAGTCTTCACATTTACAAAGGCATTCCTGACCCCTAGCTAAACACCATCAATTTACTATTAGTATTTTATTACATCATTTACCACTTTCTATATGTTAGTACAAGTCATATTTATGTAGCTAGCTGAGTCTGCTGAACTAAAGTTCATTTGGGGGTAGGACCTGTGACTAAGTAATCTATATCCCTCAGGAGGCCTGGTACCCTGCACTAAGAAAGCCCAATTTGTTAACTAGTTAAGTAAACCAAGGGGATGACCTTGTCTCATTCCGTAATTAGGAAAGGAAGTGATGACAGTGGTGGGCAGTGTGTACTTTGAGACAGACACTGTACCAGGACCTTCTACATAATCACAACACTTCCCATAACAGAACTACAAGATGGCTACCAGCAGCCCTGCTCTATGGAGGTGAAACCAGGACTAGGATCTAAGACTCTCTTGTTCCCAGGTCTTGTTGAGTGTGAGGAAATAACATCAACACACGCCCCCCCACCCCCCCTTTCCTCTGGATTTTTGATGCTTCAGTCTAAAACGGTCTGGGAAAAGTTTCAACACAGTGACTAAATGCACTGCAAGGGAAGGAGCTTCCTCACTGTGAGGCAAAGCAGTGGACCCCATCCTCTCCAGGTCTCCAGCTGTGGAAACAATTCATCAAGATGGTTGCTGCGCACTTTCAGGCAATTTAGTTTTGGAAGGACAGAGTGATAAGCAATGTAGTTTGTGTAGCAGTTAATGCAGTCAGTGTTTGTAGAAATGTTTTTGAATTAAATAGCTAACCACTAAAATAGCATTTTATCAAATGCTTGTCATAAATAAAATGCATTTTGACTTTAAGATGACATGTGCTCTTATAGGAATGTTTCTTCTGCATGCTAAGGATGGCATAACAAATTAAAGAATACACGTTTATGTGGATAAAAGGCAAATAAACTTCCCCAGCAGTAACGTGGGAATCATCACTGACGGTTTGACATACCAATATTTCAGGAAGAATAAATGACTTTCATATCCATGGGTTTTTTTTCATCATATACTTATTCATTTTTGCATTACTGAATACTTTAGAAAGAATCTGTACTTTATCACCTGAAACTGCTTAAAGTATTTCGAAATATTTTAATAAAGCTTTTTGAATTATCAAATAATGTAACTTTTAAACAAATTTTACTATTATTATAAATATTTGCTCTTCATCCCTTGCCCAAAGGAAAACTATAAATCTTGTCTCAACTGAATGAACACCATTTATCATATTCATTTCCTTGTCAATACAATTATGAAAAGCCTTTGGCCTTTTCCCAAGGAAGCTGATTTGCTACAGAAACTCAATTATTATAAGCAAGGCCAGTACCAAACCACTGCATTTGGCAATCTAACACAGCTTCCTGCGTAACTGACACTTCGCCCTCCGCCCCTGACCCTAATAACTTCAACATCTATGGTCAAATGCAGAAGACAATGGTTTCTAGCTCAAAATGAAACAGCAAGTCCTGAGATTTTCCATTTGCTATTTTCTGCCATCTGCTGGACAAAAGTTTCATTTCAGATAGGTGTCAGAAAGAAGGAGCTAAGTAGAGAAATGGAGAACGGATTTTATCCTTTGGTACTTTCTTGACCTTGACTGTTGGTTAAAACTGCCAAAAAGGAGATGCAAAGTGCTAATCGCTGGAGAGCTGGGGCTGCAGCTGAGCTTCAGGAGCACTGTCGACACTCATGGCCACAGCGGACTTCTATAATTTTCCAAATAAACGAGAAGTTTTGACTTTGGGACCTGCTGTTTAGAGAAAGGGCATAAGTTATTGCAATTTGCCCTTTCAAGTCAGAAGACTTATGCTTTTCCATGTTAGAATTTACCACCTCTGTAGATGTACGCTTTATGCTTATATAAACAACACATCTGATTCTCCAGAGAAATGGAAAAATCTTCCCTCTAAACCTTCCCTGGGCACATAAATCTGAATAGGTTTTAACTAACTGAAAATACAAGTCAATACTATAGTTAATGTTTAAAATATTTGATAATGTATAGAGTTCTGCTGAACATGCCCATCTCCCCTGCTAGTTATGACTTTTAAGAGAGCCGTTAACAAGTTTCTTTTGCAATTTTTTTTAAATATATTTTTTAGTAATGTCTTTATTTTATTGCTTTGTATGTGGTGCTGAGGATCGAACCCAGGGCCTCACGCGTGCAAGGCAAGTGCTCCTCCGCTGAGCTACAATCCCAGTCCTCTTTTGCAATTTGTGAAGGAAAGAAAATAAGAAAGGTTTGACTAAAGCAGTCAAGTGTGACTTAAGAAGCTGTTTAGCTTTAAACTGGAATTTTTCTCATGTGCTCTGAAGATTGCAAGGACAAAAGGAATGAAGCCATCACTCATACTTACTTCCTAAGTTGTCACTTCCTATTAGGATCAAAGATGATTCCAACACCACTATCAAAATGTAGATAACTATTTATGACTAGTGAATGTGTGCCAGACATTATAGAAAAGGCATTACATATTTTAATGGTCACAGTAAGCCACAACACTGGATAATTTCCTTTTTTAGATGATGAAACCAAGTCCTGGAGAGAAACGACTTGGCCAGGTTCACACAGTCAAGGAGGGGCTGGATTTGCAGCCTCGTCCATCTGGCACCAACGCCTGTGCTCGGCTCCCTCACACCCGATGGGCACTTCCGCAGAAGATTTCTTTCCTGTCTATACTGAACCTCAGGCCATGGCAAATTCAAATTTTACCCTAAATGACAGATCCTGACCACTGACTTTCCTTTTCTCATGTCCATTAATATTTTCATCAGGATGAGGAACTGTGTTGTGATGAGTTAAGCCCCACTTAGCCCTGCTCATGGAGATGGGTAGATAGAGATTCAAATCTGCTAAAAAATGACAAATGACAGGATCCACTGACCCCAAGTCAAGATGCCAGTCGGATTTTCTCTGTACCCCAACATACACAATCATTTGGGGGAAGCGATTTTTAAGTTGTCAATATTTAATGGCACCAAAACATTGACCTCTCTGAGCTGGGTCTCAGAACGCCGTGCTCAGTTATCTGCACGCTGCACTGTGCTGTAATTTTTAGCTGATTACACATTAGTTCATTTAGCTTTGTTTCCTCTTCCCTACTGTGCCGTACTATTAAACGAAAGCGAGGGGCCTGGCATCCCTCTGTGCACAGAGCTGGTATTGTCACAGTGTAATAAGGATACATCCAGTCAAACAGCATGGTGTAGCTGGTCTTTGTGTTCAGTGCAAAGGCAATCCCTCGAAGATCTCTTGCCAGCCCGATCAACATACGCTGTCAGTGGGAAAGAGACACAGTAATTGATTTTCACGTTAGCGCAGAGCAGATGGAGTAATAATCAGGCAATAATGACCACATATCTGATTTTGATTCATTAGCTAAAATGTCTCGTTCAGATCCCTTTCTATAGAAAACCATAGACTCTTTAAACAAACAGACCATCAATCTGCTGACCAATTCTGTTTTGCTTCTTATAAACTGAGCTACGTCATAATTCTAGAAGCTTAGAAGCACTTAGATTCTTAACATATTTTGTTTCTGAATACTGCCAAATTGGGGGTTGGGGGGTGACCAGGATTGATAATTTCACAAAACAGATAGGCACAGGGTCTAGACATTATTTAACAATAGCAAATCTTAACACTGGCTCGCATAAAATCATTCCCACCATACAATTTAGAGTCTCTCCCTAGAAACATACTGATATTTAAAGATTCCTAAGAAATATCTTCAATAACTTAGGACAAAATAAAATCGACTAGGTGACCTACTGGTACTATGATATGCCCAGAATGGCAGTTATAGACGTCAAGTATGGAAAAGTGTTTTACAATCAATGTCATGAGACTTGAATTTGAATTGCAGGTTCACTTAACTCTTAAAGGCAAGTAAATTTACGTGCCTCAGTTTTCTCATCTATAAGAGGGGGGAACAATGCCTCTCTCTCAGAAGCACTCTGAGAAATAAACTTGGAAAATGCCTAAGCAAGTACGTGAAACACAGCAAATGGTCTTCAGTATTTAGTTTTGTAGGGGGAGGAAAAGGGGAAAAAAAGAAAGAAAGAAAAGAAAAAAGAAAAGTAAAAAAAGGAGAAGAAGAAGAAAAAAGGCCTTGTATTGAATAAAAGAAATCTGACTTGTACTCTGGACTCTTAATTAAGCTGTCCTGAGGATGATGCTTGGGAAGAGAAAAAGAAAACCCAGGAACAGATGCTAGAATGTCAGAACAAAGAGCACAAACAAATATAATTGCAGAACAAGAGGGTGGGATAATTGAGATATGCAACCGTGACTTGTGAAGATACTGTTTCAGAAAAAACTGCCAGAAAACGGCCTCTGAACTTTTCATTTTATCAGATTTCTCTTTTTCCTCATACCCTGGTAACAAATGAGACTCCTCTTTAAGGAGTTTAAATCATCATTAAGGAGGCAGAGAATCCTGTCATCTGAATGGCTGAAGAGCACTTCAAGGGAGCAAGTGACAGTTCAACTGTCACAAGTCTTTGGAGTCTCCTCATGGCCCCTACTCTTCCTAAGAGCTCACTCAGCACACCTGGAATGTTGTTGATAAGAATATGCACCTTGTTCTGTCCAGTGGAGTATGGAAGGCCCAAATTCTGAAGCCAAAAAAACCCTGTCTTTAAGGCAACAACCTACTCCTTTTCTCCCTCATCTCCCATCGTGTTTTTCTGTAACTGGCTGGCCTCCTTGGAGTTGCTGCAAATGACCCGCTGCTGTGTTCAAGCATTCTGCCTGGGGTGCAGCCTTTCTTTACCACCTGAAACTGTTCTACCTTTTTGTCTCAACTTTGCACATTTCTGAAAGCCTCCAGAACAAACTGCATCTTCTAAGAAGCCTTCTTGGAACAGTTCTGTTCCAGCTGTAGTCTGTGCAGTCCAGGGATTCTCTGTGGGCTTCTGCCACCCTATAAGGTGGCCTTTTTACTGTTTTTACTATATACACTTACATGTTACAGGCTACGCTTCAAAAAGCTTCCACTTACATACAAGAGACCCACCGCTCAACTCTAAATTAGTTAGCAAGAACCATAAATCCTGCTTTACACCTAAGTACAAAGAGCTTTAATAAAATATTTTAAACTATCATTTTACAAAAATGGTTAATTTTTATCATATTTTTCTTTCTTAAAAGATGCCAAGTTAACAGAAGTACTCTAATTAGCTCAAATCCATATTTTTTTTTTTTTTTTTAAAGCACTGGCCATGAAATGATATCAAATGAAATGATTTCATTTTAGAAAATGTTACTACAGAGCAGAAGAAGCATATAACAACTATGTATAAGTTTTAAGTAGATTTAACTGGGCAGGACACTGCAGTGTTAAAGTGAGTAAGAGATAGATTTCTTAGAGTCAAACAATATCTTTCATCTCCAACCAGCACAGAGTACTGTAAAGAATCTACACAGCTAAACAATACTAAAAGGTATCTTCTCCCTAGCCAAAATACACTCAGAATGCAGCCTGGAATGAGACAGGGAAGCATTAACTAGGAGCTCCACTCCAGGCTACCGAACAACTGGACAGCGAGAGGTGATCTGACGAACATTTAGGGGAGGAGGAACCACAATTTACCATCTCATTTAAAACAGGACAAAGAGGTCCATTTTAAAAAGTTGCCTTTCTCCTACGGCTGGTCCACACTAGACTCATCTGCTAAGTGACAGATTCTGCATTTTTAGTGAGGCCGTGTGCAGAGCGGGGCAGGCCTGGTGATCCAACCCCATGGCTTCCTTTTAGATAGCTCAAGGAGAAACTGCTGAGTGCCTCAGTCCGCTGCATGGCGAACGGCTGTCTGTGTGCCAAGCGTGAGACGGATGGGCTGGGAAGCAGCTGAACCGCGGCTCCTTCCACCCTGACCCCCAAAACAGGGTTTCTAATGGAAAGTCTGACAGACCCTTTACTGTAGTGGCACTACTGGGGGCAGCTATAATATTATCCTCATAATTCTACCATATAATAACAACAAAGAAAAGGAAGGTGAAGGGTCATTGTGCTTTGTCTTTAGAATTAAGATGGCTGTCTTCCTCCTTACAGCACACTCTTAATTCTGGAGACACATCTTAATAACCTCTAAATAGTTCCAACAAAAGAGCCGTGTCAGAGGAACGAGCAGGCCCCAAGGTGTTTCAACTGGAGTGTTTTCATCTGCCTTTATTGCTCTATCCCTCTCCAGAATTAAGGCAATAACCTGTGATAAATTATTCAGGAACTGCTACAGGGATCAAGCAAAATCATTCTGTTAAAGTGCTGTTTGCAACATTTGGCACTTAGTGCGAAAACTTTTAATGTGCGCATGCTGAAAATCAAGGATTTTAAATAATTTAACATTGTGGAGTTTTTACGGAGGGACTAAAGATAGCAGGTTCCTATTTAACTGCTCCTCTTCCTCTGAGAAGTTTTCATTCATTTTCCTTAAAACTGATGACGTCATGGCCAAATCAAAAATGATGCATGAATCTGGAAAGTAATGGACTTGACTTTGTTCTATGATGGGGAAAGTTACAAGGGAAAAAAAGCATTTTTGGAAATAATACCCCAGGGCCAGGGTTTATTACTGTTTTTTCCCCATTTCCCCCCCTTCCTTCGGAGAGAAAAAACCCAAGACAAAAATTCAATGTTCTTTTCAATTTTATTAGGACTAAGCAGGAAAACAAAACTATAAATTTAAGAGTTTTGTAGCATTTCCTGTCCTCACAACGATATTTCAATTTGGCAGCACAGGTCCTTAATGTTTAAGTTCATCCTGAAATCTGCATTTGCAAAATATCTATAAGTAGGGAGTTAGAAAATCCTGGTAAGGGTTGCAAATTAAATGAATTTGGCAGTCCTGAGGCATTTTCATAGAGATATTTTAACTGCATCACCTCCTGTGGATTGGAATACTAAATACTTTATTGAAGAACAAAACAGAACTGTTTTTATCTCTAGTACTTGCAAAATGAAGTACCTGAAAGCACTTTTGCATGTATTATTTATTCATCGTGATAGAAAAATAGCCTTAACCTAATAAATTACATTTAAAAGCATTTAGTGCAAAAGTTTTGTTTATGATAAAGCAACAGATTTAGTTCTTTATCGGTGGCTTAAAGCACCAAGTTTTCTTTATACAAATTAGACAGATGGTGCTTACAGTAGAATTTACTAAAGGTCTGTCACAACAAATGCAGCCAAGCTGCATATTTAATCACTGCAGAATCTTGTCTACCTGCAGCTGCCAACTGCTAATCCAATTTCCCTGATAAATGTGGCAAGAGACACGATCAGCAATAAAGAGCATCTAACTCCATTTTCCTGCAGGGCGTCTTTTGATGAACATTTAGGACGGAAGCACGGAGTGCACTGTGGCCTTGGTTCGCGGCAGCTGCATGCATTCTGAGGCACAGTTCTCAGGTTACTCACTTAATTCTGCCACTCTCATTGCGTTGCTATTGATCTCAGTAGCTGTTGCCTACACAGCATTGCTCTAGATGAAGCTGAATCAGGCAGTTATCATGCATCAAACTTGCTCAAAAGCCTGGAGATTTCCCCTTAATTACTTGTGATTTTATTTGCAAATACCGTTAAAGTGTAATCAAGCAGTCACTTTCCAGGGTCGTTAAGAACTTGCTGGTTTAGGGATATATCACTGGAACTCCATTAAAAATGACTCTAGGAAGATGGTTTCTATCAAACTAGATGGGATTACATCAAACCAGGCTTCGAACATAATGAAATCTTCAAATGAGACAAATGTAATTTTTATAAAGATGGTGTTTTTGAACCTTACTGCTTCTTTTTGATAAAGAGCAGCAATGACCACCTTAAAGCTACAAAGATTTTGTTGGTTAGTAAAAGTATTTGGAAGACATCTAAAAAATACAGAAATATAGTTAAATACAGTGAAAACTAACAAAGAATTTCGGCAAGACTACAAAGAAAGAAAATCTGTAAGATCTTTTTTGGTTTAAAAATTTCATAACTATGGCACCCTGATAAGAATTTATTTCAAAAACTCCTTTTTAAATTAAAAGGTACAGCATTTAGCTAATTATTTTTTGACAGGAGAATTACACATATAGCATCAAAGACCATCGTTTTTCTATTTGACCTCTGTGAATTGTGTGTGTGTGTGTGTGTGTGTGTGTGTGTGTGAAGAGCCATCACGCACAAGGTGGTAAATATTCCAATGTATTTCAAATAATAAAATATGACCCAGCCTCACCAACGAAGGTGCCTTCATTCTCCAGAGTACACTTATTAGTCTTTTAAAAATAATAATCAGTGTCAATCTATTTAATATAGCCCTGTTACATTATAATTTCAGGAGATACTATTTCTATTTACAGGGCTGTGCTTCCCATCCCCCATGTTAAAATATGGGGCTGTTTTGTCACAAACAGCTTGCTACACTTAAGGATTTTACTAATAAAACATAATGTTGTCTTAGATATTATGACTGTTGCCACAGCTGAACTGACTTGTCAAATCAATCCTAATATGGCTCCCACAGGCACATAAAAACCTTATTTAGCTATCAGTTATCCTAATCACTTTGTTCAGTTTAAGAATGCAATACTTCAAGACCAGCTCCTATTTATACATATATGCCTAGCCATTTAATAAAGTCTTGATTTATATAAATTCTTGTTTAAAAAAATATTTAGAGATGTAATGTTTTAGCATGTGGATATTTGTGCATTTCTCCATATGGATAAGTTGAAACATACAGTGCAGAGTAGATGAGGGAATCGAGATGTTTAAAGTGGTGTGCCCAGGAGAAATGTTCTATTAAAGAGAATAACTGCCACGAGAGGCAGATCTGTGCCATCCAATCTGAACAGACTATCCAAAACCATTCACTGACCTCAAAGTCCATTTGTATAAAAGACTAGAAAAGGGCTTATGTGAAAAGTACAAAGTCATATGCATTTGGGAACACTGACCTATGCATACAGATGCAGGTCTGAGGAGCACAGAGCACACAGATACGCAAGCCCTTTTCTGGATCCAGATATTCTAGAAAGGTCAAAATTGTCTTTCTCCACATCTGGAAACAAACCCACCTTTACATCTTCTTGCTTAAAGTTGTTGTTGAATATCTGTAATACTGTTTCAAAAGAGACTGTAAGAGGCAGCATGAAATTCTCAAATTCGTCCTCATCTTCGCCTATTAGAGAAACAAAAGGGTCACCATGGTTTAAAATGCAGGCTATTGTACATTAGCCTCACACTGAGTGCTCCACTCAGGCTTAGAGATGTTCCTGAGAAGAGGTCAGCCTGCATTCGCATCCATGCGCATTTTGTGCTTTGGCTCATTGAATATTCTGGTGGTTGCCTTCTCTTGCACCAAATCAAACAACAACATTACTTACCGTTTTTTGTTTTTTTTTTCCCCCCCTGGCTCTTTATTGGATCTACCAGACTCATGCCCCAGGCATTTCAGCCCTTTAGCTTCTGGGGCCCCCAGAGCTTTCCTGATGCTTCAAGGAAGGCCACTTTCAAAGCCTCAGAGACAAGGGTCTTTTCTCCCCCTTCTTTTTAGGTGCCAAGGCCCTACAGGGCTCATAGATAGACTCAGGTGCCCAGATAGCTCTAAGTTATTATTCTCTTTTATTTATGTGCTTTTAAATATTTTAATTTATTAAATAGATGGCAGGGAAAATTTTAATCTGCCAAAAAGGATGGGGTCCCTTAGGGCTCATTGTGGATTTTAACTACATGCATCACGGGCACACATCTTCTTACACTACGCTTCCCTTACATATGGACAAGAGGAAGAACAGAGATTTCCTGTTAATTTTTCATTTTAAAGGTAGACTATAGTTTTCTCAAGGATTCTGCCAAAACAGAATCTTCACTTCACACGTGGATATGCACAATTTATAATTTATATATATATATATATATATATATATATATATAGAGTTTCTTTTCAAAAGCAGTTTCTTCTAATTGAGACCGGATTCCCTCATTTGTCCCAGGCCACAGGGAACCACAAGCCCTACTTCACTGATGAAGAAACAGGCAGAGAGAGGTGAGTGTCTTGTTAGGGAGGCTGACACAGCTGGAGGTGGACGCGTGGCCCAGACCTCCTAAAGTCTACGGTATTAGGCGAGGCTTGGCCTGGGGCATGAGTGAGGATCCAAGGCCTGAGAGAAGAGACCAGGGGTCCTCAGTATGGTGTTTGATCAAGCAGCACGAACCACCACCTGGGGACTGGTTAGAAGCAAAGATCCAGGTTCCACTCCATATCAGCAGTTTTGTTCTACAGCTTTCCAGCTGACTCAGATGCTTGCAGACATTTGAGGAACACTACTCTCTACATTATTTTACAGGTAAAGAAACTGAGGGTCAAGGCCACAAACACAAGTGATCCATGGCAGGATCCTTTGACTCTTGATAAGTGACTGATCTGACTGACCCTAATCTCTTCCCTTCAACTTTACATACTTTGTTTTATGAGTCCAACAGAACCAGGCACTTTGCTTTCCACTGAGATGTCAGCAGGCCGAGGAGTCTTTCCTAGTGTGCTGTTCTGCGTGAATGTCATGGTAGACACGTGGTGATCCCTGCTGTCAGCTGGCTCTGCGACCAGGCGAGACCTCTTAGACAAGCCCTCCTCTGTCCACTGGGGATGACATTAGACCTGCATGGAAGCTGATCTTATTTTCAAGGACTGCATCCAGTGACAGCTTCTCAGTGTCTGAGTTAAGCTCCCCCTGGTACCTCTGCAATACCTCCCCTTTCCCTTTCTTCTTTTGCATTTCCAGAGCATTTGGCCTCTCCCCTGACCCCCGTCCCCAATTTTTGATTGGTGCTTTAGAGTTGTGATGAGGATGGGATCTGTTATTACGTATCTGTACATGCACACAACCTAACAACATAATTTGGCCAATATCACTTCCCAGCACTTCCCCCCTCCCTCCTACACCTCCCACCCCTTGGTCCCTTTCCTCTACTGACCTCCCTTTGATTTTTAGGGCATCCACCCTCACCTCTCTTTTCTTTTTCTAGCTTCTGCATATGAGAGAAACATATGACCCTTCGCCTTCTGAGTTTGACTTATTTCGCTTAACATGAATTTTAATTCCACCCACTTTCCTGTGAATGCCATAATTTCATTTTTGACTAAATAAAATCCCATTGTGTATATATACAGACCACATTTTCTATATCCATTCATCTGAAGAATGAATGGTTCCATAGTTTTTGCCTGACTTTATGAATTTTCAAGGCCTTGGGCATGCTGAGCACACACTCTACCTCAAGCCCTTTGTCTGACTCTTTACTCCAGTAGAGTTCCTTGAGTTCCAGGCATTTAAGATCTATCTAATGCCCCCACACTGACGTGCCACCTCCATCACACTATCACCATTTGATCAGAGTTCCTGAAGGGATTAAAAGAGTTAACATTTATGGGCAGGGGGTACAGCTCAGTGGTAGAGGCTTACCTAGCATGCAAGAGGCCTCAGGTTTGATCTTCACCACCACACACAAAGATAAAATTTGTGCATATATATGTCAATTATCAACTACCAGCCTACCTGGATAGTATCTGGGGCTTCACTTTGGGAGAGCCGAGACTCGGCCTCTTTGTGTTTCTCCGTGAAAGAGAATGATGCAGGCTTCTGCAGCCAACAGGCCCAGGCATCTGATTCCTCCACAGCCTGTTTAACTTTGGACATTTTACTAATGACTCAACCTTAGTTTCCTCATCTATCAAATATGGATAAAAATACCTATCTTTGAGGGTTGTGGTGAAAATTATTACAAAACATGAAAAAGAGAAGATGCTCAATTAAGAGTAGTGATGGTACTGGTATCAAGTCCTTATTTTCTTAATAACTGATATAGCATAGTACACACATAGCTGAGGCAGACACAATCGAGTCCTAAGCGCATAACACACGCGTACTTTATATTTCACCCACACAATCTTACTCTAATAAGATAAAGTGCTTTCTAAATGTGGAGTTATTAATGAGAACAGTCATAATTCTCACTGCAAGCAGATAAGGCTGCTGGAAATGGGGAGGTCTATTTAAGTTGAATCCTTGCTCTGCCTCCATCTGCTGTCTGGGCCTCCACATCCTTGTCTTGATGAAGAGACAAGATATCCTCTTCATGAGGCTGGCTGTGAGGACCCTGTTGCCTTAAGTCTAACTGGACTTAGAGAGGTGACTGGTCATCAAACAAAGTGAGCAGACAACGTGAGCTCAGGACCCTTTCTTGGGGAAGCTTCTCCAACAAAGCTTGTACTTTCCCAAGGTTAGATGTTTATTCACAACCAAGACATTCAGCTCTAACACCTCAACCCTCACTTAACATTCCGAGCTACAGATCAAAAGACTTCCTGGCTCTATCCCTTTCTCTAGTGAGATTTTGAGGCAAACAGATGTCAGGAACACAAGAGATCAGACACTACGAAAGACAGCAATGTGAGCAACAAGTCCCTTTGAAAGCAACAGTCAGGAAGGCCTTTCCTGACTGCTCTAGCTGATGTGGTACCCACAGCATCCCTTCCCCCATGACTCTTTAATCTCATAAATGACCTCACTTTTCTTATGGGACTTACCATGACTGCTAATCCACACATTTGTGCATTTCTTATCTGTCTTTTCTATTAGAAGATAAGCTTCTTGGGGGAAGGAATTCAGTCTATTTTAACATGGTTGTATTCCCAGTGCCCAGAAAAGCACCTGGCACTCAAGAAACACTTTTGGTGTGACTAAATGAAAGGAGTTAATTCCTGAGTGCTTATTGTGTGCATGCAATGGATCTGGTACTCGAAAGCCACTGCCATGGCTCACGCTCTACTCTACCGCACCGGTGCAAGTTGCTAACAGTCACAATGACCCCACGAAGCTGCGTGATCTCCTTCCGGATACAGTGAACTGAGAGGCTCCGTAGAGTTCAATGGCTTGCCCAACATGTGCCAGCTGGCACGTGTCAGCAAGCTGGGATCCCTAGGCAAGGCTGCTTCACCCCAAGCTCATGCTCTTCTCCTGAATCTCTGATGGGACACAAGGTGCCAGAGGTGTGGACTGAACTCAGCACCACACAATCTTGAGTTTTGATCTGCATGAAGTCGGAATAGGGCCAGGAACAGTCACCTTGGTTTTGGTGAGGCAAATGGACCCCCTGCTCGCTCCCCTGGCAACCACAGGAGTTTGCAGTGCGCGAGCGCCAGGAAACTGTGCCTCACTACCGCAATGTTCACGCTTCAGTTATCACTGGACTTGATAGATCACCTACGTTGGAGAACTGGCCATTTTTGTTTGTATCACACAAACAACTTTATACAAAGTCTATTAAAAGATTTTTTCCTCATGTGTATTACCCATCGAGGTGTCATTTATTATTTCTGATGCAAAAGGAGAAAATCTGAGCTATAACTTCCTACTCAAGTATACAGTCATATGTTTAATACACCAAATGTACAGGTGATAACACATGAATCAGAATTGAAGCTGCTAATTTTCTTCTAATGAAACAAGGGCCCAGAAGCCAATATGATTTGAAGGTATAGTGTTAATTTATAGACTCATATTTTCATTGAAAAGTAAATACTAACATAGCATTATAAGTTCTCAGTAATCCATAAAAAGAAATGATAAATTATTTGGGTTTGAGCTAAAAACGAAGCTAATATCATCTCTACTGACTTTCTGGGAATATGGTTCAACAGAAAGTTACTATTTTTATAAGTGCCAAACATATTTTCCTTGAGAGATGTCACATTAAAACAGAACAGCAAACTTTTTAGTACGTTGGCTATTTTATTTATATTTTATTTGTAGAGCATGTATTATTTTGCATAAGTAAAACCTCAAGAGGCACCACCATAGATTGATATGGTCATGTAAGATGGTGCACCTACTGTGGGAAAGTTTGGCAGTCATGAAAACTTTAGAATTGCCATTTGTCTCAGCAATCCACTCCAAAAGAAATGAAAGCATATGTTCACACAAAAACTTCAGTGGTCATAGAAGCACTATTTCATAATATCCATAAGGCAGAAACAATAAAAACCTAAACTGCTTATCCACACTGATGAATGGGAAAGCAAAATGGGGTACAGCCATACAAGGGGATGTTATTCGGGCATGTAAATGGACAAACTGCCAATCTGCGCTAAAACGTGGATAAGCCCAGAAGACATGCTAAGTGAAAGAAGACAGACACTAAGGCCACTTACTGTATGACTTCATTAATAATAAATGTCCAGTACAGGGCAGACTCACAGAGACAGAAAGCAATCAGCGGCAGTCAGGAGATGGGGACGGAGAAACAGGAGTGACTATGTCAAGGTACAAGGTTTCTTTTTGGCGTGATGAAAATGTTCTGTAATTGCATGAGATAATGGCTGCACAACTTTGTGAATATTCCAGATACAAGACCACTGAAGTATACATTTAAAAGGGTGGATTTTGGCATCAGAATCTAAAACAACAACAAACCCCACAACAACAAAAATCTGGGTTTGCTCCCCTTCCCATTTTACATGTATATGAACAATGAAACTTCCTAGTTCTTCAAATGTGAGTACAAATGGCAGCTAGATTACAGGGATCTGGGGAATCTGGTAAGGAGATGCAAGTAATGGACCTAAAGTTATGGTAATCATAAATAGTGGCAGACAACAGTTACCTAAGATTTATTGTATGATAGAATCTGTGTGAGATACTGTGGCATTACTGACCTATTAGTTTGATAGATAGAATAATCCCTCAAAGATGCCCACATTCTCCTCATCCAAACCTGGGAGTTTAATGCTATAAGGGCAAGCTGAGGCTGATAACCAACCGATTCAGGGTATCCAGGTGAGTCCAAGGTCATAAGGGTCCTTAAAAGTGGGAGGGAAGTGTTAAGAGGGAGAACCACAAAGATGGCGGCCTGAGGAAGGCAAGCCTGCTGGACCACGAGCCAAGAACAGCAGGTGCCCTCGAGAGGCTGTGGAGGGCTCTCCCCGAAAGGCTCCAGGAGGAACAGTCCTTTTGCCAATACCTTGATTTTAGCTCATGAGTCCCACTTTGGACATTAGACCTCAAGAACTGTCAAACAGTACTTGGTGTTTGGAAACTGATAGATGAAGATCTGGTCCAAAGTAAAAAAAAAAAGTTAAAAGGGGCAAACAAGAGCTGGGCGCGGTGGCGCACGCCTGTAATCCCAGCACTTAGGGAGGCTGAGACAGGAGAATCGCGAGTTCAAAGCCAGCCTCAGCAATGGCGAGGTGCTAAGCAACTCAGTGAGAACCTGTCTCTACATAAAACACAGAATAGGGCTGGGGATGTGGCTCAGTGGTAGAGTGCCCCGGAGTTCAATCCCCAGTTCCAAAAAAAAAAAAAGTGTGTATGTGGGGGCAAACACAGAGACACAGAGGCAGGGTGAAGCCAATCCACTCAAAGGCCAGCGGCACGAGTGATCTGGAGGGGTCTGTGGCTTCCGCAGGTCTGGGAGGTGATCCGGAACTGGCCTCATTCCAGTTTCCCTCTCACATGACTAGAGTTCTAGTCATCTCTGAAATGACTGTGGCTTCAGACAGAACCGGGTATTTTAGGATCCACCAAGAAGTGTCCTCCGTTCTCTGCCTCTGCTGGAAACAGCCCCAGCTGCAGAGGGCAGAGTGGTTGCCTCAGAGCAGGGAAGACGCCTCACCGAGTTTCAGTGGCCCTCAGTGCTTCTGCCTCTTGGTAAATGTGTTTCTCGGTTGGCATTCACTAAGTACTTGCTTTGTGCCAGGCGTCTCTCTAGGTTCTTTCATATATCTTTATCTTATTTAAATCACAAGACAACAACTCTTCAAGGTAGATATTTCCATTTATGAGATGAGAAAAGTGAGGCTTCCTGGAAGTCTGCTCCCCAGGGAAGCAGAATGTTTAGTTAAGTTCCTAGAGGAAAAGCACACTGCCCAGTGCAGACAGACCACAGCTACTCCTTTTCTAAGAAACCTACCCTCCATGTCTCACCCCTGCAGCATCTCATTCCCTGGGGTGCTCTGGACTCTCTACCCTCAAAACCAGGTAAGTTATTAAAACTGGATCTGGACTTAATGGGCTGCTTTCTGCCTACAGGGCCATCTAATTAGTCTTAATTATCTCATTATGGATTCTAAGTATTTCCAGCTGCTTCTTTACCCCTACTGCCCACTCCCTCCCCCTCCCCCATGTCTATTTTCCAGATAGTCTCTGCCAAGTCATGGACACAGGTGATAAAATGATGTATTCTATCTATGAGAGCATTAGTTATTTCTGATCAAGCTCCTTACTTGCTAAATCTTCCTAGGATAGCGACCTATATGTTTCTTAATCCATGAGAACACGCTTTGCCCAATTATTAGACATAAGAAAAAAGTTTTAAAATTACATCTGACTTTCATCAATCAACAAACTGTAACATAACTATAGGGCAAATAATAAACATGAATCTGATATTGCATAGAAGTTCAGAAAGTAATCTTTTCTTCTTTCCTCTCATTGCCCCCAAGTCCTAAACCAATCATTTGCTCTAAACGGTTAAAATAAAAATAAAGTAGGAAAAGGTACATATCTTCACCGATTGAGAGGGTAAGAGTTGAAGGAAAAATTTAGCAAAAGTGGGTGGAGCTATGTGGCCAGCCAGCTACCAGTTACACGACTGACTGTGGACGAATCATTTCATCTCCCTGAGCCTCAGTTTTCCAATAGATAAAGAGCAGAATAAGACCTATTTAGTATAGCCTGTCATGAGAATCAAATAGGATAAGGGACATGAAAGTGTTTACCAACCATAGATTTGTTAGCTATCAGTAATAATGAAAAGGAAAAGCTCCCTTCCTCTGTTTTTTTCCTCTGTATATTTTTAATTCAATCTTTACTATTTCTAGAATACACGTTTTATTCATTTACTTGCTATCCATAATTTCTCAAATTCAAGCAGGCAATATCCCGAGGCACCAATTACCTGTTACAAGTCACAAAAGTGAGTGGACAGCATGCTGCTTTCACTTCTCAGGACAGAACCATCCCCCTTAACATCCACAAGTACCATTTTAATGTCAGTATCCCCTGTCATTAGAAATAAGATTGCTTCTTAAATACCTGAGCAATCCAAGGCTCACTCAAAAGCTCTCCGCACGCTCCTCATCTGGGGAGTTCACTATAAGGTGAAATGATGAAGTGTTCGAGGAAAAGCAAATCTTGGTGACACCGAGCAATTCCAAATGTGTAAGTGGTAAAAACTTAATCTGCAATAATATTTGGTCCTCCACACGAAGGAATAGCTTCATTACACTTCTTTCCCACATTTCCCCTCTTTGATATTTGTCAACTGAATTCACCTCCATTCAAATTAAGCAAAATAGAAGGTATTTATTTATTCAACTATTTTATATTGAACAGCTCCCCAGAGGTTCTCCATTTTCTGGCATGGGTAATACGCTTCCTTTAGTTTATTAGATTGACAAAGCTAATTTTAAAATAACCCAGGGAGCTTTAAGTGATTCTTGGAAGGGCTGACATGCGTGCACATATGGTTGGTTACCTACTTCCTTCTGCATGTGAGCTATCTTCTGAGAAGACTTTGTTGCATTTATTTTAAAATTTCTTAGACTACAAAAAGGACATGGACAACCACTTCCATGTTGTGAGACTTCCTCATCCTAATGATGAAATACTTTCAATTCTGTTCTTCCTGCAAGTGAACATTTTATCTATTTTAGGTAAAGCAATTTGATAAAATTGTACAACTGTTGATTGCCAAAAAACTCCCATTTTCATCTGAAATACAACCTGGGGCACATAGCATCTAATTAAATTCATACAAAGTGCAAATTATTGAATAGAAACCAAAAAGCATTTCAAAGTAAATACCAATTAACATGACACCCAATTTCTTTCTCCTTTTCTAATCACTCCAATGTGTATGGCTTATAGACAAGCATATTCAATTTATTTTGTAGGATTCAATTAGAATAGGCTTTTTATTTTAATCCAAGAACCACATCCAATGCTTTTGTAAGCAGGTTGGTTAGGTGTTTTTTCCCTATTTGATTCTTATCCCCATCCAAACACACTCCCCAAATCAGTGATGTAAAAAGTGTGTCCCTCAGGCGGAGGGCTGGGGCGTAGCCAATGGTAGGGCACTTGCCTAGCATGGGTGAGGCCTCAGTTGCACTCCCCATTATCACTTAAAAGAAAAAAAAAAGTATGTCCTCCAACTTTTTGATTTGAGTAGGTTTCTCATTTTCTTATTGCTTACTATTTTTATTTCTTTCACTTAATGCATGGGTCGGGCTGCTCGTGACAACAGTACTATCTTCTGCTCCTTGTTTCTGTGACAGTGAACACACATCAGAAAACTACTGAGCCATATGTACGGAAACTCTGAGAGCGACCTTCCATCAACCCAGCTTGTGAGACAAAGCTTCAAATAACAAAAGAAAAGCTGTGTTCAACACTCCTCGGCAAATGATAACGCTGCATGGTAAGAAAAAGCTGGAAAGCAACAGATGACACAGGAGTGGCCACTGATCAAGATTCTCCAGAGACCCTGGCAGGCAGCTGACTGCAGAAGCTGTAGCATCTTTGCTACTGTATACTTATGTCTGCCATTCTTCCAACAAGCATTTAGTGAGCAGCTACAATGTAGAGACACTGATGCTAGAAAAATATGAAAATGACAAGGTCAATGCTCAGAGGGATCCCAACATATTTTGGGAAGAAGAGCAACTCTGGTTCTCGACAAGAGAAAGCAGCTCTGGGAATTTATACCAGAAACCATTTGATGCTTAAAATACACATTTAACTACTTAAAACGGTTAAATCACTGATAAATACAGAAGCAGCTTCTTTGCGCTGAGTTTCCTGGGGTCTTGTATGCCAGACACCACCAAGCTACCCCGAGACCTCCGCACCCCAGGTTCTCCCACTGCAGCCCGCCTCGGTCCGTCTCACTCAGACTATCTGAAAAGTATTGGAATAGGACCTTTTTTTCCCCCCACTGAACTAAAAATATCAATTTATACTTTGTATCATTATGACTTAAATATTTCAAAGGAATCTAATCCCGGCAAACTTAATAAAATCCTATTTGTTATTCAAATTATATGCTTACTTCAGTTTCTCGTACCTCAGTTTACATTAAGCAATATTAAATAAAAGCAAATTTGCCTTCAAAAAAGTGCAATGCAGAGTTTTTCTGCATCAACACAAATATCATTCAGCAGAACAGTATGATGAGAGAGCAGCGTGCCGAGGAACCCTGCCGGCACTGTTTGGCTCCGTGGTGTGACCCTTTGTTTAAGCTACTACAGATGGATGAGGTTCCTTTGTGTGTGACAAAGGACAATGAAAAAAAGATGTTGCCCACTCTGTTTCCAGGTTCTCAAGATGAGTGACACAGGCCTATTTCCAGGAAACCTCTCTAGACATTTCTCTTTAACTTTGGTCTCTCCTTTTCTTTCATGGTTGTGACAGGGTCATTGCAACAGCACTTTTAGGTACGGGAAACAGGTTACGTTTTAGACAAGGTGACAAGGTCTTCTTTAATGCCTGGACAAATGGGAAGACAAGAAAGGCAAGCTCCTCGAGGCCAGGGCCCAGTATGCTGACTCGCCTTGGACTTGCCGTCAGAGCTCAGCACAGAGCGCAATGCTAAACGACTGCCTAGGAGAGTAGAGTCTGGGGCTGCTCCTCTTCCTTTCAAGGAAGCAGCCAAGAGGTGAAACAGGGCAGTGTGCAGTATGAAGAGCTGTCACTCAGCTACATCTCCCACTTGCCTAAGGTAGCAGATGATTGGGTTTTGCATGCCTGGTTTACACTCTTCAAATATTTATAGACAGTTCTCTTTGCCTCCAGCCCTAGTTGTCACTTAGCCAAGTTATACATACATGGTTCTTTTAATCTTTCCTTAGGAATCAATCCCACCTAAGCTCCTTCACCACCCAGTTGCATTTCTCTCAACTTCTGGCTGTCTGTCTTTCTGGTGATTTATTCTGTTGATATACATGAAAATAATAAGGGTGCAGAACAGGGAGGGGTTTAGTCACCATTTCACTTCAAGATTCAATGTCTTTTATGTCCAAAATAAAATTATCTTCTTTCCTTTGGTATGATCACATTTTTAAAAATTCGTATTTAAGTTGATAAATCAATCAATACATTGCAAGAGAAAGGAAGAAAAAAATATCATCAGTGTGATATTCTCTAAGGATGATACTATCATTGATTGAACCTTCTCATGTGTCTGTAACTGACTGATCTAACCCAAAGTATTCAAATACAGGGAAAGTGGGAATTCAGAGTCACATGGTCACACAGAGAGGCTTAAATGCCCATCCTAAGGTTCTGTCTATCTGTGTTTACTTCTCATTAAATTCATCTTTAAAAAAAAATAAAAGGCAAGAATTTTTTTGGCTAAGACCCCAAAAGCACAGGAAACAAAAGGAAAAATAGACGAATGGGATTACCTCAAACCAAAAGGCTTCTGCACAACAAAGGAAGCCCATCTACAGAATGGGAGAAAATAGGTACAATCTATACATCTGACAAAGGGTTCATACCCAGAATATATAAGGAACTCTGAAAACCCAGTAGCGAAAACAACCTGATATAAAGATGCGTAATTGATCTAAACAGACATTTCTCAAAAGAAGACATGCGAATGACCAACAGACATGAGAAAAAGCTCAACATCCTAGTCATCAGGAAATGGAAATCAAAACTCCCCCTACCAAGAATGACTCTTACAAAAGATTAAAAAATAACAAGTGCTGGTGAGGATGTGGAGAAAAGGGAACCCTTCCACACTGTAGGTAGAAATGCAAATTAGTATAGCCACTGTGGAAAACAAGAGGGGGGGTTCCTTAAATATTTAAAAACAGAACTACCATATGACCTAGCAATCCCAGCACCGGGAACATATCCAGAGGAAGTGAAATCAGTGTGTTGAAGAGACACGTGCACTCCATGCTCACGGCAGCTCTACTCAGGCCAAGAAAAGGAAGCAACTCGAGCGGCCCTAATACACAATGGAACACGGCTCAGCCATAAGAGGGATGAAATCCTGGCATCTGTGACAACATGGACGGAAATGGAGGTCATTTTAAGTGAAATAAGCCAGTCACAGAAAGACTAGTACCACGTGATCTTACTCATGTGAAACCTAAAAAACCGGTGTCACAGAATGAGTGTAGATTGGTGGTTACCAGAGGCCAGGGAGAGCTGGGCAGTGGGTAGTGGATGGAAAAAGATATTCTAGTGGCTACTGCACAGGAGGGTGACCACAGATAGCATGGGGTACACTTCAGAAAAAACGGAACAAAGGATTTTGGAAGTTTCACCAAAAAGAAACGATAAGTATTTGACAGACATGTCGAGTTGGAGTGCAGTTAGCAGTAGAGTACTGGCCTTGCGTGCACAAGCCCTGGGTTTGATTCCCAGCAAATAAATAAATAAATACATATAAAATATATAAATAAATATAAATAAAAAAGGGTTTAACCTGATTTAAACATTACACAATGTACATATGTATTGAAACATTATGTGGCATCCCATTAATATACATAATTGTTTCTATCACTTAAAAATAAATCTAAAAACATTCTTAAAATTAGAAACATTAAATATTTTACCATTATGAAAAGAGTACATCAAACAGTAAGTGGGGAAAAATTACCTACAACCTACCACTCAAAGACAAAATTTAGCATTTTTAAGTTATAGTCATCATTTTTATAGTGAGTATACTTATTATCCACTTTTACCATTTTTAAAGAATATATTGTCATTGACGTTAGCCATTATGTTGTACAATAGATCTCTTGAACTTTATTCCTAGCTACCTAAAATTTTATAGCAAAGCTTTGACCAACCATCACCCTACACAGCTGCCCCATCTGCCCCAGCCCTTGGTAACTAACATTCTGTTCTCTATAAGATCCACACTTGAGTGAGATCACGTAGTATCTGGCTTATTTTACTTAACATAATGCCCTCCAGATTCATTTGCATTGTTGTAAATGGCAAGGTTTCTTTGTTTTTATGGCTGAATAGTATTCCACTGCCCAGTATACCACACTTTTTTTTTTTTTTTTTTTTTGCTAGTAGAGATTGAACTCAGGGGCACTTGACCACTGAGCCACATCTCCAGCCCTATTTTTGTGTTTTATGTAGAGACAGGGTCTCATTGAGTTGCTTAGTGCCTCGCCGATGCTGAGGCTGATTTTGAACTCATGATTCTCCCATCTCAGCCTCCCAAAGTGCTGGGATTGCAGGCTTGCGCCACCGAGCCAGCTATTACCACACTTTCTTCACCCATTCATCTGTTAATAGACGCTTAAGTTCCTTCCATACCTTGGTTACTGTGAAAAGAGCTACAGTGAGGATGGGAATGCAGGTGTTTTTCTTCTACAAACTGATTTCATTTCCTTTGGATACATACCCTGTAGTGGGATTGCTGGGTCATATGGTAGTTCTATTTTTAAATTTTTTTTTAGCTGTTATTTTATTTATTTGTATGTGGTGCTGAGACTTGAACCCAGTGTCTCACGCATGCTAGGCAAGCACTCTACCACTGAGCTACAACCTCAGCCCTGTTTTTCAATTTCTGAGGGACTTCCATACTGTTTTCCAAAATGGTTATTATAAAATTTAGCTTTTTAAAAATATATATATATATTTAGTTGTTGATGGATATTTATTTTATTCATTTACTATTTATATGTGGTGCTGAGGATCGAACCCAGTGCCTCACGCAAGCTAGGCAAGTGTTCTACCACTGAGCTACAGCCCCAGCCCCAAAATTTAGCATTTTGAACAATTTCATTTAAGCCTTTTTTGATGCATCTCCCTAGAATATATATGATCATACCATTTGCATTGTAAAATACCTTGGCCTTTTATTTAATATTACAACACAAAATTTCATGGATAGCATTTTCTTCAAGTCATCATTTTTAAGGATTATAAACCATTTCATTAAGTGGATGTGCCATAATTTTATGACTCCTCCATTGTTGGACATTAACACTGTTTTCATTTTTTCTCTAGTTTAAATGTCAATACAAAAACATCTTTATAAAGCTTTACTGTGTTTAAGATTATTCCTAGATCTGTAATTTTAAAATTACTGCGTCAAAGGATATACAGACAGTAGATTTTGAGGTAAAGAATCAAGGGAAGCAAAGTGAAAAATACCACCTAATTCAAAGAGTTGTCTTTTGGCTGTGATGCTAACCAGTGAACGCTCCACTCTTAGGAAGGCATAAACAATTGTCAGAGATGGAGAATTCTAATCAATCAAATGCTATAACAATGGTGTCCCACTCTTCTTATCGACTGAGCTGAAACTCTGAACCTTACCTAGATCTACCATCAGAAGGCGAGTGAGGGCTGTGTAGAAGGTTGTTCGACACCTGAAGTCACTGAGACTGTAACTGTCACTGATGCCAAGAAAGGGGAAGTGTTCATTCTAATAAAAGCAAAAAGCATCCAAAGTTACCAATGCTTGACCTAAACTATCCGGAACAGTCTAGTCATTGATTAAAGAAATTAAGACTTACCGTGTGGTTTTTCAGCATGAACTTCACAGCATCTATTTTCACAAGTTTTTTTAAAAGGATATAGGTATTAGAAAGTTAAGGAAATATATTTGTCTTATCAATATGTAATAAGTCACAAAACAACACCAGACTAAAATGGCATCAATTTGTACTTATGAAGAATAAATATTATTTCAAGAATACTCCTATAGAAACATTTTTCATTCTGTTAAGAATGATAATCCATTATTAACCAGTGCAATTACTTTTCCATTTTATACATATTCTAGTTATGGAAAGGAAGAATGAATTTTATAATTAAGACAAGAACTCTTTTACTATTAAAGTCTTGATAGTGGAAAATTAAAACTGACCCTTTTACATTTTAGGTATAACTTGAGAATTTCTTTTTAGTTAATGTTATTTCATAATAAAATAATTATAAAATACCCATAAGAGGCTATCAAAAAAGAGAAAATTATTAAATTCTAAGAACAATGAGCTCAGCTAGAGAAGGCTAAGAGGGGAATGTGGCAGGGGGACTGACCGCCCTCAGGTGGGAGCGAAGGCACTTTGCCTGTGGTTCCACCTCATCTTCACAATTACACTGTAAGATTATTTATTATTTCCATTGTGTAGAGGAGCAAAGAGAAGCTCAGAGAACTGAGTTGCTGCCCAAGATCACACAGCTGTGGGTTGGCAGTGTTGAGATTCAAGCTGAGGGTTAACTCTGCAGACCATGCTCTATCCACTGTACCACACTGCACAGCTGAACTCAGAATAACACACTGAGAAATCATAAGCATGAATATAAGGCTTAAATGATTTCTAGTGAGATGTGGGTTCCAAGCACATTTACTCAATACACAAATGCCCCCTTTTCTCACTTTACTGTAGTTGTGGGTTTCCTACTGTGGCTAGAGCATCCGGGCCCTTCTCTGCATTCCCACTCATGTTTTTCTTGAAGGCTGGCTCCACTCATGTCACAAGGAAAACCCTGGCTCCTTTCCGTCACACATCATCTCCAAATACAGAATTCTGCAAACTGCCTGTGTACAGCGGCACTGAAATGTGTAAGTCTAAATTTTAGTTGCTCAGGTGTGGCTGTCACCTGAATGAAAAACCCAGGGGAGCAGATGTCAGGAAACCTGGGCTTTGGCTGGACCATATCACTCAGTCAGCCGAATGAGTCTTGAGTGGTATACTCGGCCCGAAACAGTTTGTCGCCAACAAACAAGGGGGGAACCTGTGCCCTGGCGGACCTTACAGGATTGTTTTGAGGATCAAAGGATGAAAATATCTTTGCCAACTTTGCCAGGGAAGACACAAAGATGCAGACTTTACAGAATGGGTACTACTTAAAAGACCAATTCTCACAGTTCCACAAGATAGGTAGTTATCACTTCTATTTTCAGATGCCTAACTAAAAAAAAACTTTCTAAACCAAAACAACCAGTATGATTTAGATTCAAGCTTCTCTGACTCCAGCGTGACCACTACAGCTGCACATTCAGCATGTCTCTATGGGGCTCGCCTTCCTAGCAGACTGACAACTTTCTTGGGGCAGGGCCTGCACCCATGCATTCTCCTCAGGGCGCTGCTCTGTGCGTCTCTGGATGCATGTTTTTATGGCGGGCTGAAGGGCAACAGATCAGATCTGACAGGGAGCAAGTTTTCTCCTGCATTCAAAGGTGCAGATTTGATGATTTTTTAAAATCATCAATCACTGAACAGAACTGTCACTCAAACTTCACTCAGTTAAACAGGGCTGGGGATCAATAAACTTAGAAATATCTTAAGTAATTACCAAATACAAATCTCTTAAAATTGCAAAGTTAAAAGTGACAGGGTCTACGGGTAATACAAATGCTGCCATTAACAGGAATCTTCCTGTCAGTGCTGTTAATAAACAGCAAGTCATGTTTTGACAATAGAATATTTATGGAAGCAATAAACAGAACATTCACAGGAAGAATCTCATCTGCCAAAGACACATTTTCTGCAGAACTGCATCTGTGCACTTTGTACCAAGGCCAGCCTCACTGCCTTTTAATTACAATCTAAAAAAAAAATAAATAAGAATTATGACTTTTTTCCATGATAAAAAAAATGAGAATTCATCTGAATATTTATATTTCCTTAAAGAAATTCAATTCAAAACTAGATATGATCTTAAGAGGATTTGTGATGTTAAAAAAAAGGCAAATGGACACAACTTTATTATCTTTATGCTTTCATCTTATTCTTCTCTAAGAGACTAGCGCTCTTCTTGTAAGTCGTACCATTTTAACTGGGTAGGAGCACTAGAGGGACTGGCAGAACCAGGTTAGATTTCAGAGGCCTGCAGCTCCCAGCAGTAAACATGGCAATGGTTCTAACCGCAACAGCAACCGTAACAGAAGTCTTAAGTAGTAAGAGAATTGAGCAAAGGTCACACAAAGAACTTCTAAGTGGTAGAGCCAGGATTCCCTCCTAGGGAGCATAAGCTCTCTTCACGAGGTTCCATCACATCCATTTGATTTTAGAGAAGATGGTGTTTGTTCCTTCAAAGATCTAACTAGTTCCTTGAAATACAACTGAAACTGGAACTAGGTCCAGAAGAGTCAGGGAAATCTTCTTTTTAAGAGGAACCAGTTAGTTAATGGGACACCATCATATCCAAACTGAGCAAAGTCCACAGTTTGGTTAATACTAACCCACTAATCAAAATTTCCAGAAAATATCCTGTATCTCTGTGATTCTAAAAACACAGAGAAAGGTGAAGGTGGTCTTCTTCAGGCTAGCATGACCAATGCAGAAAGGCAAGACAAGGTCCAAAGCATGACCTATCCTATAGATGCTGAAAATTTGGAAAATCTGTATCCTTTGAACAAGAGAATAAGTCGAGAATGAACTGGGTTCTTAAGTTACAGGAGAACCACACACTTTAGTTACCATCTACACAGCAGCACAAAGTACAGCTTCAACTCATGGCATGAAACCTTCACTGACACCTACCACATTTCACCCAATCTAAAATGCCATCCATGTAAAAGTATCATTGTTTTATGTATATTAAAAGAGACAAAGTTATTTAAAATACCATCAACTCTACGAGATACCCTATTTACAAATGTATTAAAATGCGAAGAGTCTATCTGAGAACTGGAATAGTATACTAGATCCTAAGTATTCACCGTTAAGAAGGTGAAAAAAAGATGATGAGAAAGAAAATGAAAGAAATATTTAGTAAGCACCAAACGGTGAAGGATCACAACTATTTCATGTCGGGTTTACTAAATCTTTAGCAAGAACTGAAATTCTGAAAGAGACTGAGTTGCTTACAATGTGCCAAAGAAGGAAGAATGGTGCCCAGTGTGATTCAGTGAGAGGTAAGGACATCAAAGGCAAGGTACATAAATGTCCTTGGCCCAAGTACAGAGCACAAATTGTGGCTGAATGGTAAATCAGGAAATTAGTTATAGGAACTCAATGTCAAGTACTATTAAAGGACTCAAATTCAAATCAATAATTTTACCTTGACCTAAGAATCAAGTGGATGTGATTCTGGGCTTTTGGGAAGCAAAGTGGTCAGATCAACAATACTTGAGGAAGGTAACTGGGTGGAGCAAAAATCTGAAGAACTTAGAGAAGGTCTGACTGAGGCTACAGAAGAGGAACAGAGGGATCCCCACACCTGACAGCACCAGAGAAGTGAAGAGAGAGGACAGATTATGGGGCAACTTTCCATGGCTGATAGAAAGCAAATCAACATTTCTTGGATGAGAAACGTCAGTAGACACACGCCCGAGGGCTGTGTGCCGAGGCCGGTTCTACTTAACGTTCTCACAGACCATCTGGAGGTGGTCGTGCATTCAGCAGAATGAATCAATGCATCCTGACACTGCTTCACCAAGGCACAGTTACTAGTGTCTTATTACTATTTCCCTGTAACAGACACTCCCCTTTACGGCCACCCATCCTTGGCACTCCACTCTGGGCCTCTGCTCCGGTGCTCACCCTCTGTTCTCTGCTGACCACCATTACATTCAGGATTCACAACCTCAGTGGTGGGAAGGTCAGGGACATGGTGGGGTTGTCTGGTTTGCACATTACTTGGTAATTTACAAAATGATGGACCTAATGGTTTGTACATCATGCATACCTAAATAACCCTGAATAAAAGGGCTCCCTGTAAGTAGCCATATCAACGTTAGATAACCACACTATTTTTTATGTGCAGAATTTCAGAAAATAAGTATGCAATTTACTTGTATTAAATTAAAAAAAACTATTTTAATACAACAACTGACTTTGGGTTCTTAGGAAATGACGTATGGACTCAGGGTCAGGTCTGTTAGAATTTAAAACCTTCAAGGGCAGGGTCTGTGTTACATTTGTCCTTTCCCAATGGCCTTAGTGAGCAAACACGAAGTATTTGCTGAACTGAAAGAGGCCAATTAAGAAGAGTGTAGAACTAATCTAAAAGTCACCATTTTATTCTCGTTCAGTGTATCTGGTCACTGCACTTAAACCAAGAAGCAAAGCAAAGACAAATGCAGTCAGGAAAGATATGAGGTTGAAAAATAAAATCGTCATGAAGATCAAGTTGCTTTGATAGGGAACAGACTCTGGCTTGCAAGACTCAAAGCAACTGACATAAACTGACAGATTTATGATACATGCAGAAAGGAGTTAAATTTGCCAAATTCCAGTGTAAAGAAACCAAGGGAGAGTCCCAAAGTCAGAGTTAGACTGAAGCCAGAAGGAAGGAATTCTTTCTTTCCACCACAGGCAGGTAGGCCAGTTGCACAGCATGCGGGCTGTGCCTTAGCACAAGCGTCCTATGGCAGGAAGGCCTGATCTTGGTTTAATGCACAGAGGCAGAGGACTTGAACATCTTAACTTTCTAACAGGGGACCCACAGGTTTCATTTTGTATTTGGCCCTAGGAATTATATAGGTGGTTTTGCAATAGCAAGAATTACTGAGGTTAGCAGTACTAATAAAGTAAAATCTGAGTTTAGATAAATTCATGAAGTGACGTAGCACCCTTTTTATGGGGTCTGTTTTTAAAAAGCTAAAGATATTTTGGGGTTTTCTGTTTGGAGGATTATGTAATAAAAGATAACTACCAATAGAGGGCCTGACATCTCATTACTAGATATTTGAAACTCAAAGACAGACCGCAAATTTGAGTAAATAACAATATTGATCAATTATTTAAGAATAACTTCAAATCATAGTTAACAAACAAATGGAATTTTGGATGGGATTCAACATTTTCTTCTCTTTTCCTCAGCATTTCAAATTGGTAATCTTGATTACTTTTGTATGACCCGTACTTTCTCTCCTCTCTCCCCAGAAGCTTGCCTGGCCCAGTCGCTTGAACGATTCCACCCCTTTCCCATTTAGATAGAAGCGAGAACTTCAGACAAGAAGGCACTTCTGAGGGGATGAACTGCCATGTGGGGAGCCACAGGCTCTGGAGGCTGGGCCAGGGCAGAGCGGCTGCAGCTCTGTCCATGTCAAAAGGCGCTGCTCAGGACGAGGGATTCTTGAAATTTCATTTTGGAAATCTGAAGAGTAGGTTAAAAAATTCCTAAAATGTATTTGCTAAATGTATTATATATACCATGCAATGAATCTCACAGAAAAATGTAAGTTTTCTCTAAAAAAGGTAATTGGATCTTAAAATTACAATAGTCAGCAATTTAGAAAGTTCACATTTGGCAAATGGCAACTTTGGGTTAAAAGGCAACAGGTTATTTAATTACAACCTGGGAGTTCATGGAAAGGCACATTACCTTTTAGGGAACTAACTCACTCCATCTTTAAAAATGTCATTCTGCCTCTTACTGGTGCAGACGAAAGTCCTATGAAGAAACATCTGTGGGAAAAGTGCCTGGCTTTATGATTAGGATATATAATTAATCTCTATTTTCTAATTACTTAGAGGCAGAAATTCTCCAAGTATGGTCAGTCCCAGAGCCTATATCACCCGCCACCTTTTAAAATGCAAATTCTCAGGCCAGGCCTCACGTGGGGCTTGACAATCTGGGTCCTCATCAGCACTCACACTCCAGGGCTCACCAAAGCTCAAGACCACTGCTGGAGGCAACGGAAGGCTTTTCAGCAATTCATAAAAATGAAGATCAATTTTGTGATTTCAGTCTTGGAACAAGTGATCAGATAAAAGAACACCAAAATTCAGGGACTGGCTTTCGGCACCAAGGTGAACACTGAGGTCAGTTCACCTGAAGCAGATAAAACAGCAAGACAAAGCAAAGTATCTGAAGACATGTATTATAAAGTAATAAGAATATTTAAAAACTTAAGAAGACAATATGTTTTTCATTTATCCAATAATAATATTTTAAATAAAAACATTTTCAATATTAATTTATAAACAGATCTCCACTAACAGAGGTCAGTAGGTGATCATTTTTATTTTGCATAATTTTCCATTGCTGAAGAATGCTCTTAATTTTAACACAGAAATAACACTTGCTTTAAAATCAAAATATGAAACTACATTATGATGAAGAAATCGTTCAGAAACAAAACATACATTAGGTAACCAGTGACTGCACTGAAATAGATACACCACTCACATATTCCATTATGTAAATGAACTCAAAGATATTTCGTGACTGATCAGCTAGAAGGGACATAATGATTTATAATTCAAATAACTGAGCACTGAAATCAAATTGAGCTAATATATATTTCTAAATATGCAAACCTGAAATAATTGTTAAAAAATATAAATCAATGTACCCATGTTGAGATCATTTGTATCCCTTGCTTTAAAATGTTACAGCTTTTAAACTTTTATCTAATAAGTTTTCTGAAAATATGATTTTTTATTAACTTCAAGAAGTACTCAAATACAATAAACAGCTTGTAGAATAAAAGGTTATAATATTTGGATTAAAGAATATATAAGAGGTATAATGTGATAGAAAAAGAATCTTAAATAGATACAAATAAATTAGACATTATGCAAATTGTACTAAAAAGAATACAAATTAAATTAATTTTATATTAAATATCAATTTCAACCTAAACAACAGGATAAATCTAAACAATAGCTATGTACTATAAAACAACCATAGCTTCTTTCCAGATAATATGCTCTCCAAGTAATTCACTGTGAAAAGGCCGGAGTTTGCAATACTAGAAGTATTTATAAACCACTTCATATGTTAGAAATAAAGAGTATTTCAGCATTATTATTAGAAAAAATATATAGGTTGAGTTTTTTTTTAATAAGAAAAAATACATATCTTAAAAAGCCAAAATGACCACTGGAATTGGGTTGTACATCACTTTCCTGTAAAAAGGAAAAACAGCCTGGACAGGTGTAATTTATCATTTTTCTGATTTAATATCAAAGAAATATATTAAAATAATAAAAAGAATCCTGAAATCCTCAAAATTTGTAGTGATAAATAGCCCTCCCTGTCTTTATTGCATTATACCTACTAACAGAAATATTGCATGGTGGATTTTGCCAGACAAGGACGATTATTTTCCAATAAAAAGTTGCATATTAAATTCCAGCACAAAAGTGGGTGTCTAATACTTTGGAAATCTTTCGTGGTTTACCGAGGAACACAATTTTAAACTTAACTGATACAAACATATTCCTGGAATGAATCTACATTTAAGGTTTCCATCCAAAGCTACCCATTTTCAGAATTTGTCTTCATATTAAAATATCAGTTAATTTTAGTGGTTAACTGAACCAACATTTATTTTTCATAACACCTATATATTTGATAGCAAACATATGCCAGACAATCTATATGATTCATTCTCACTGGTAGAAATATGACCAAAATATTAAGTATCATCTAGTGAGAAAAAATCACTTCTGGTTTTAGGTTTACAACAATCCGCTAGAGAGAGAATTCGAAATATTTAATGTGGCACAGGAAATTGACTTTCGAATCAATAAGAGATTAATTTGGTGATGCCAATAATCCAAGTAGTCAAAAAGCCTCTGTGTTTCTCAATTAACAAAAATCATGTTCTTTCCAACTGAGAAATAGTAGAGAGACATTTACTCTTAGATAGTCATTACAAGGTAATATTCTTAGAATACTTTGATCTTCTTAAAATTAGTTACATTCTTTGAGAAAATGGTGTTTTAGAGCCCTATGGCAAAGACGCACTGGAGCACACTGCGGCCCCGCTCTCTGTGAAGCCACTCATTACCTGTGACTACAAACAACAGTGACTGCTTAGGAATCTACATATCCATATGCATTCAACTAGGACTCTGAATAAAAGCCTCATGGCATGTAGCTGTCATACATTTTTAAAAAAACATGCATTTATAGATAATGCTAAATGAAAAGAATTCTTATTTTTAAAAAACTTGCAAAATTATAAGGAAGGAAAATACACGGCTAATAGAATGCACTTATTAGATATTAATATGTAATATCAGATGTACAATGAAAAGGATATCCAACAGAAAGGTCATTTAGGAACTGAAGAGTCCTTGAAATTACAGGCTCACATCTTCCCCAGTATTTAAGGTTTGTAACACTAAATGTGAAAGAAAAGTTTTAACTTATAAGATATTTGCTTAAGCAGGGAGAACATAAAAACACATTTATGTAAGTTAGAAGATCTAAATGACAACACGAAAAGCAGGTTGCAATTCCAATGGAACATGTTCTCTTCTACTCTTTCTGTAGCATTTGAAATTTTGTATAATCTACAATAAACATGGCTCTCCAAATGATGTGTGAATCTATACATCTAGATTTGTAAATTAAAAAGTGTTTAACAGGAGAAATA